>KV455034.1:0-99649 GCA_001662575.1 Pseudogymnoascus sp. 23342-1-I1
GGCTTGGCGGGAGTTTACTGTAAAAACTTGGCTTATCTGTTATCTCTACCGCCCCCCAAACACCCCCCAAAATCCCCCGTGGCGGGGTACGCCGGAACCATACGGTGAAGGGTCAATTTAACGTCTCAATTGGCCAATTAATGTTTTTAAATTCCATGTATTTATTTCCCTTTTTGACTCATATAGGCCCCATTAAATACCGCATCGCATCCTCCTGGTCCCCCTTCTCTTATTTCTGAACATCTCCAGATCTTCATCTCATTCAGAGATCTACCCATTCTCCAACCATGGCTCCCAGCGCTATACATTTCACCGGCGAGGTGCCCTCCAAGCTGGCCACCGCCGCCAATGCGGCTTCAGCATCACAAGAAAAAGCAAATATCGCCAGCCACACCCCATCCCAGCGCTACCTGAGCACACGCGGCGGGGAATACAGTGTACGCCACCAATTAACGTCTTTTGATTTTGATCTTTGATAGATTGATTAAAACTGTGGCTAATGACAATCCCTCTCTCTCCAGCTCTCCTTTGAAGATGTTGTCCTCAAGGGCCTCGCATCCGACGGTGGCCTCTTCATTCCCGAGGAGATCCCCTCTTTACCCGCCGACTGGGAGTCCGCCTGGAGCGACCTCTCCTTCGCCGACCTTGCCCATGCCATCCTCTCGCTGTACATTTCGCCCTCTGAGATCCCCTCCGCCGACCTGAAGGAGATCATCGATCGCAGTTACTCCACCTTCCGTGCGCCAGAGACGACCCCGCTCGTCCCGCTCGACGAGGAGAAGAACCTGTACCTGCTGGAATTATTCCACGGCCCGACGTGGGCATTTAAGGATGTTGCGCTGCAATTACTCGGAAACCTCTTTGAGTACTTCCTCGTGAGGCGCAATGAGGGTAAGACCGGAAAGGACAGGCATCATCTCACCGTTGTCGGCGCGACAAGTGGCGACACCGGCTCCGCTGCCATCTACGGCTTGCGCGGCAAGAAGGATGTCTCCGTCTTCATCCTACACCCCAAGGGGCGCGTCAGCCCAGTCCAGGAGGCCCAGATGACCACTGTCCTGGACGCCAACGTCCACAACCTTGCCGTCGAAGGCACTTTTGACGATTGTCAAGTATGTCTCACCGCTACCCCTCTTCACCCCACCATACCCTGACACAACCCACTAACCCAACCCCTCAGGACACCGTCAAGGCCCTCTTCGCCGACCCCATCACCAACGCCAGCCAAAAGCTGGGTGCCGTCAACTCCATCAACTGGGCGCGCATCCTCGCCCAAACAACCTACTACTTCGCCTCCTACTTCGCCCTCCAAAAGCGCCTCCCCGCGGCCGCGAAGCCGCGCTTCGTCGTCCCCACGGGCAACTTTGGCGACATCCTCGCCGGCTACTTCGCCAAGCGCATGGGTCTCCCCGTCGACAAGCTCGTCTGCGCAACCAACGAGAACGACATCCTCGACCGCTTCTGGCGCACGGGAACCTACGAGAAGAACCCCACCCACTCGCCCTCCGCGGCCGAGGGCCTCGCTGTCGACGGCGCAAAGGCGCACACAGATGGTGTCCGCGAGACGCTGAGCCCGGCGATGGATATCCTCGTCTCCTCCAACTTTGAGCGTCTGCTCTGGTTCCTCGCGTACGAGTACGCGGCTGGCGCCGGCATGGACGATGAGTGGACGAAGCAGCAGGCTGGGCAGGAGGTCGCGGCGTGGCACACGCAGCTCAAGTCTGCTGGTGGATTCTCTGTCAACGCTGATATTCTCAAGTTCGCGCAGCGCGACTTTGATAGTGAGCGCGTGACTGATGGGCAGACGACCCAGACGATTGCGGATTTCTTCGATAGCGCCAAGTACGTCCTTGACCCGCACTCGGCTGTCGGTATTGCGGCGTCGTTGCGCAGCTTGTCCCGCGCCGAGGGCGTGCCGCATATCTCGCTCGCGACTGCGCATCCTGCCAAGTTCGCCGGTGCAGTGGAGGTAGCGCTCAAGGACAAGGATTTCGATTTCGCCAGCGTGCTGCCGGAGGAGTTTGTGGGCCTCCAGGAGAAGGAGAGGAGAGTTACGAATGTTCCTGCTGGTGCCGGGTGGGAGGGTGTGAGGGAGATTGTGGTGAAGCAGGTTGAGGAGGAGTTGAGTGGTGAGCGGGCGTAGATGATGCGTGGAAAAAGGGTATAGAGGTACATACTTATGTTAGAGCGAGCGGATGAGGGGATACACAGTACAGTCCGCGCGACTATAAACCACACAAACACAAACACAAACCGAGAAATGGTGGGTATCTAAAGTAGCTGCTCGGTCTACGTCAGATAATGGCGCAATTTTGAATTTTTGGGTAGAATATCCTCCTTGCATAGGTCTTATCCATCCATGTGGCCATCTGCTCTCGGTGCTGGAGATAGGGATGGGCAAGGAGGATGGCTTAACGTGGGATAGACATCATATTGGGTGGCCTATTTGGTTTTTACAGCACAGCACATATAAACATATATATATGTGGCAGATAAAATGCAAGGGCATAAAAGCTTCGTAATAGCAATACTATATTTTCCAGGCGTAACATCATCACACATGACTGCCACCAAACATCAATCAATCCGAACTCAACACCTCCATGAGCCGCATGTTGGAAAAATATTTTATTTCTGTGCTACACTTACACAATGAATGCTGGCCGCTTCAATCCTACAATTATAATCCCTCCGTGCACCCCCCTATTATCACGCCGAAAGGCGCATAGTAACTTCCTCCTCCACTATACCACCGTTCAGAATACCCCTTCATCTATTCACTACCACCTCATATATATATATTCTTACTCCCCATTACTCCAGTACACCACAAACAAAAGCAAATATTAAGCGTGAAAAGAAAATACCGAAGTCCCCCGCCAGACTCTCCGTCGTACCACAAGTAATGTATGCTATGCCCGTAAATCCTGAACAGAACGCCCCCATAAAAGAGAAACATCCACCATAGGAATGCTATTCGAAGCCACGTCACAATATCCCAAGCAGAGTCGCAACGAAGGCGGCTTAATGCTGGTGGAATTTCATGAGAGTTGTAAACCGCAATGACCGATACAAACACTCCTCGAAGGAAATCCGGAAGACAAGGAACCTTGGATATGTATGTATGGAAACATATAACTTCTCTCCCCGACCACTCCAATGGCAACTGATGACAAGGAAATCCGGAAATTCTGATATCAAAGTCCCGTGGTTACATTAGAATTACCAGTTCGAAGTGACAGATCCAACTCCGTTCGCTGCAGTTTTCCAATCTAGCTCTGTGTTGCCCTGGCGTTCCTCATTTTGACGGTTAACTTTCGCCAAAAACTCGGCGGCAGTATACCCGCCAGCTGATGCAGACCCTGGCCTTGATGGTGGCCGATTTTCATGTCGAACCGAAAGACCAGAAGCAGACCGCACAGCCTTGGCGGTGGGGGCGTCAAATGTGAACGATGAGCGTGGCCTTGGCCCAGGAGCCAGTGACGGAATCGCAGTCCCGCCATAGTTCGGAAGACAGCCTACCGCATGAGTTGATGACAGCCCAGAAAGTGGCGAAGAAACAGCTGGGTTATTCTTAAGCATCCCGAGTAGAAACGCCGACGTAGTTGCGCTATAGGGTTTGGTGAACTTCGCCGCAGCTTTCGAGGCATGCTGTGGGGAAGAGCATTCGCTCTTAGAAGCACCCCACGAGTCTACAGATACGACATCGAGATTGTCGTCGTGCAAGACAACATTCTTGCCTGGCAAAATTCTACCACCCACGACTGGTTCTGGTCGAAGAATTAAAGCTTGTGATTCCTCACCTAATCCCTGTTCTTTGGACGTGGCACTGCTGTCCTTTGACTTCCGAATTATCGTGGATGCCTCGCTGTAGCGACCTTGGCCGGCCGGAAGAGCAGATCCCTTCTGTGGGGATGGCGGATAAAAGTCTTGCCCGTCAAATTTTGGTAGGCCCTTGAGAGATTCCTTGCTGGCATTGCCCCAGTACAAGTGTCGAGCACGAACTTCTTCGGGGGTGAGTGGTCTCGTATACATGAGTTCGTGGGATCGAGCCTCTTTCCATGGTACTCCAGGTGGAGGATATCCCATCAAATATGGTATGCCGGGGGTATGATGAGAAGCCGAGGCCAAAGTACGGGTATCTGTAGGCACCTGGGTAGACCCATTAACCTGAGGCGGTCCTGCTGGCACCAAACGGCGTCCTTCATAGCTCTGGGTCTCGAGAGCTTCCGGGGTATGTGCTTTTTCAACCAAGGTAGTATTTGACGACATGGTGTGGTTGTCCCCACCCTTTGACCCAGCCCATGCATTGCCCGTGCCTCTCAGGCGGCTTTCTATATCTTGGCCATGCTCCTCTTGGTTACTAGTGGTTTCGCACAGTGTGATGCTGTTGGTTTCACCCAAGTCTTTTAGTGCAGAATGTGGCTGAATAGCAGATGGTTGGACATGGACAACAGGTGGCTGTGGCTGCACGGCAGGAGGCTGCAAAACTTGATGAGACCTAGGTTTGAAAGGGGCTGCTTTTGCTGCAGAGAGGCTCAAGCGCGTTCTTCCTAGCTGCGAAGGTTTCGCGACGGTGGCCTTGGAAACTGGCACAGGAGTGGGGTTTTGAAATGGTTCAGATCGGTTTACCTTCGATGCCGGGGGTTGATGAGTTGGCCCTTGTTCGTATACTCCGTCGAAACTTCTTGAGTGGTGGTACGCTGGAGCGCCGACCCAACTTGGAACAAGCAGGTGGGTGTTGGGACCCACGGCAACAGGGCGAGGATGGGCTCCCGGAAAAGAGTGGCTGAAGTCCTCTGAAGGCAGTAGGGCCAAGCTTGCTTCAAGAGTTTGGATTTGACTCTCAACATAAAAACGCTGCTTCTTGACGTGCAGCTCGTCGATCTGATGCTTGTTATGATCGAGCTGATGATCGAACTTCTTGATCTCATCTCGGAGAGACTTTATCTTCTGCCTCACGTACCCTGGCTGATTATACGGAGGCTGATCAAGACCTGGTAGCGGTGGCATGGATACCAGCCCGTTACCAACTATCTTTGAGTGGCCAGGCGGCACACCTCCAAAACCAATGTGTGACAGGTTCTGCATGGTTGGAGGAGTTGAGAGTGGGTTCAGGCCCAAAGGAGGCTCTCCGGAGTTGAATAGGCCGTGATGAACTGGGATTTGCGGGTATTGGGAAGGGTGCATATTCCCAAGCATATTGAATGGGATCACTGGAACGCCTTGGGGGATTTGAAAGTCCGATGGGAGAGGGTAAACCATCTGCCCGTTAACCATGAAAGGCTTTGTCATGTCGAATTGGCCTGGTGGAGACAACTTGATCGTGTGAGGGCCAGCCGAGTTGTTTTGGTCTGAGACATTCGGAAGAGTTGGAACTGGAGCTGGAGCTTGAACAGCTTGAACCTGTGGCTCAGCAATTACCGTAGGCTGTAAAGTTCCGGGGTTCAATGGCTTCTCTAAAGAGTGGGAGGGTAGAGCAGTAGCAATGTTCGCATTTGTGGTTGGGTTATTGATAGGCAACTGGTTCGGATCGGAAGGTCTCAAGGCTGCGCCTTCTTGCCAGTTTGAATCTCCGGATCCTACAACCTTCTTGTCTTGCTTGGTCTCGAAGAAAAATTTGTCGCGGTTCCAGACGAATACCGGTTGTGGAGGAGCGCGAATGTTTGGAACAATTCGGCCGCCGGCTGTCACTCGAACGTGTGTTGGTGAAACTACAGCACGGTAGAATTTCTGGAAGTTTTCGGCCTTCTGCGCATGGTATCCGGATGGTGCAGAAAGAGGCTGGCTCGATCTATCAGAGTCATCACGACGCTTGAATTGCCATTGGGTTTCCTTGAGGGAGTGGCGGATGGGATGTCCACGGTACACAATCTCCTCCTCGTCGGACTCCAAAGAGATCTTGTGTCTGTGAAGACGACTGTTTTCAGAGCCACCAGCATCGTCCCTATTTTTGAAGTTTGGGACACGTCGCAAAACCCTCGTAGGGCACGACTTGAGGCCAGGATCAGACATTATTTGTGCTGGCAATCGTAGCAAATCTGGGGGGAAGATGTGTTAGTGAATTTGTGAATTGCCAGAAGGCAGTGGACCAGAGTGAACACGTACCAGCACTAGTATTATTCATCTTTGTCACGTCACAAATGATTACAGGCAATTGGTCTCGCAAGGAGAGCAAATCTTCCCTCGAGTAGCGCAGCTCTTTTGAAGTCTGGCCGCTGGAGCGACTGGATTCAGTGGCTGACATTGATGGGGGTTTCGATCTTGAGCATCCAGCAGGTTTGAATGAAGGGGTATCAACAAGTTTAAATTTTGGGGAAAGGGAGGTTTGGTGGCGAAGGGATGAATTAAGGAAGAAGAGAAAGCAAGTAGATGCTATGAAGAGTTTGTTGTTATTGTGAAGAAAGGTGCGAAGTAAGAAGGTTGTTGTGGGGGGAAAGTGCGACCGGCGACAAGAGGGGGTTATAGACGGCAACAAAGGCTGAGAGGCGGCAAAGAAGGTGCAACTTTCGCTAGTAATTTTAAATACTGCACAGCGCTTACTGCACACAATCATTTAAATATCAAATACCATATAATAAACAAAAAGGCACGTGCCGGAAGATCAGCTATATATCTCCATGATAAAGATTCCATGTTTCAAGCTCTAGCCCTACGGATCATGAAATATAGAGGCCAGAAATAAAGGATATCAATCACAGAACTCCAAGCTACCGTCTGTAATGACAAGGTCTAATATGGGCCTGCCAAGGAAGAATAAACTGAGAGAGAGACAGCTAAAAATTCACTTATCTTGAACCCCCTACTCTACAAAATGAAACCCCTGCTGTATATATGCCTCCTCTGGCTCCTTTCGGGCATTGCTGTGCATCAAGGCTGTCTTTTGAGACTTCTGGTGGCTACATACCTACATACCATACCCATAAACATGAATATAGTAAGTTGATTTTTGATATTGCCTCTATGTTGACATTGACGCCGACTCCTATGTCGTCTCCAGAATCTATACTTTTTGCTTATGTAATCCCTAGTAGTCAGTGTTAGTGTGGGATAATTTGTTCTAAGCTGGATTGGGAAATCACGTGCTCACGCGTGTTTACTCGCGTCTCCATATATTCCCCGGCTGGATACCACCTCCTTCCTTCTTCAACCCATTTGCAACTCATCGCCAGTTTCAATGCTCCCGACATGTTGCCATGGCCAATATACGCCGTTTAGATTCTCACCAGAAATATTCGACCGGCAGAGGCCTCAACTTCTCAACTACAGGATCCAATCCATCGGCAGCTCGTTGTTCGCGGCCCAAATCATCATCATCGTACAGGACTGGCAACTTCTCTCAACCTCTGTAACAAGAGGTCACAAAATAGCAACACGCCTTTCCCACAGTCATCCATCACTCATTTTCCGCAAGGAATGCCTCTGGCCTCTTCTCCAGTTCAGCAACCTCTCGTGGCGTCGCATCCTCGAGCTCCACGCGAGTCTCACTATGAGCATGCCGCGATCGGTTCCGCGTCTGGTTGCAGCCACCCCGATGGGCAGGCAACATGAACTGGGGTTGGGAATGGGTATTGGAACTTAACCCTAAGTAATCGTTGGTTTTTTCAAGTTTTGCAGATATGTTGCTCGGCTTGTTTACTACGCCTTTTGGTCCGAAACTTGCTAAGCTGAAAAGTGGTGCCATAGAAGATCAAGGGGCCGAAACATAAGCTGGGGAGCCCAGAGTTTTCGGACACAAAAGAGTTGTTCCTATGAGCCATTCTGGTAATACCCTCCGCGAGGGAGCTCGTCAGGTTCATCTGCTGGGCGTTATACTCTGATCAAGCCCCGACTGTTTCTTTGGTGCCCAAGTCATTGGTACGGTGGGATATACGTGTTGGTTACATATATGCAGCTCTCGGTGTGGAGGTTGTATTTGGGTGCTTTCAACTGGACTGTTTTCGATGAAAGTCTTTGACAACTTTCTGTCTATAAACTCTGTTAGTATTTGCCAACCGAGGAGTCTCGAGGCAGAGCTCAAATACATTTCCTACATACATACTGCCTTCTACACCGTCTCCTTGGCTATGTTCTCATTATTGCCTCGATCCAACCCGTGGGAATTGTCAGAATCTGGCAGAGCGAGGTTTCGACGGCTTACATACAGAGAGCTTTCAGCCTTGAATGGCCTGGTTTGTCCTGCCAGTAGCAGCATTCCGGGTCTTCATACAGAGATGGCGCAGAGGGCGGTACTTGGTTTTGCCAAGAGATGGCTGTATTTGTTTGGCTCCTGCATTGCCCTGGGCTCGACGTTGTTGTAATGACTTCAGAGATGGCAGAATGCGAATTCAGTTCAGGGAAGCATTCCATATGTTCCTATTGACTCCGTTGACAATTACTGTATCCACCCCATCGTACCTTGGCGAACATTTATTGGCCCAAGAAACCTTTACCGAGGCAACAGCCACAGGCATTGTTGATGCTTGCATCAAAGTCACGATCAGCTGCATCAACCTTCTCCTCATGGCCCCGTCCATGAGATGTCTGGAGGGCGCCAACACAATGTCAGTTTCTTCATGGAATTGGCCACAGAGCGATCAGTGCGCTCCACGGTTTTTGTTGATGTCTTTTGTCCGTTTGTGCCCGCTTGCTTATTCCAAGCGAGGAATCGAAAAACTTATCTCTGAGGGCATTGCTCACAAACAGAGAGAAGTTTGTCGTTCTCCGCGCGATGATGATCTGGATCCGAACTTCGAACTGCCACTGGACCGGTTGCCTGTCGGAGTTGTGCGTCTCTGCCGGGGTAACAGTATTTTGAGGAAGGTCTATGGGAGCATATTCGCCAGGGTACATGTCAGGGGTGAAATTGGTGTAGTTGCGGTGGCGAGTCCGTTCCTCTTTGCTCACACGACTGACCTTGCCCTCTGGTGCATCTCTGGTTAAAGAACGGCTTGGAACCGCTTGTGTGGGACCCATCTCGAGTTGGAGTCAAGGTTTTGTACCTGTCCGCGCTTGCGGGGAAGTGTTTAGTTCTGATGCTGGCGATGTTTCCTTTCGAGGCCTCGGGATGCTGTGATGAGTCAGGGTGGACTCTAAAAGCGGTACCTTTTAACAAAGGTATCGCCTTTTTTTTTTTTAGATAAGTCCCCCCTACCCAATATATACTTTGTCAAATTGCTAACACTCATTCATGACAGCAAACATCAGCACACCGAGTCACTGCCGGGCCATAATACAAAGCCCAAGTGAAGTTATAAGCCTATAAAGCCTGATTATTCTATATATTTTTGTTCTAGATTCTGACAGTTGCCATTGCCCTTATACGATGGCCGTACTTAAAAATGACAAATGGCACTGGCACCAGGGCAAGCGCAATAAATGCCAAAAGAGAGTTGCCCCATCCAAGTCCCAATGTAGCATACATATCTTCGCCAGCCAGTGGCAAAAACGCCCCCCCAAGAGACCTCAAAACCATATTCGCGGCCAGAGCGGATGCCGAATAGATGTCGAATGTGTCGACAAGGTAGTTCAATATTGATTGCTGGGATGGCCATTAGCAGGAGGGACTTACAACGTGCGTTTTCGGTGAACTTACAAATACCATTACCAGCGCATGGCCAAAGATTCCGGTGCCAATTATCGGCACAATCCAGTGTACTTGCTTCTCAGCTGCCCAGCCATACATGAACAGGCCAATAGGCATTAAAATAGCCCCAAAGCACATAGCCGGGACGCGATGCTCAGGCTGAGGGCCCGTTGATTTGGCCAGCCGATCCAAAATCCTATCACTCGTGAAGTAATAAAGCACTGCTCCCAGCACCGAACCAACACCACAGCCCAGGAAAGATAAGCCCACGGCACCAGGGGAGAAATCGTACTGCTCGCGGAAGACGATCGAGAATGTCGTGAAGAGGATGTATAGGTACCCATAGCCAACTGCAAGGTATACCGACAGTATTAGCACTATTGGATTGACCAGCATACGCAGTGGCCGAATGAGCGAGCGTCGAAGGTAGGCACTAGCCTTCATACCAGTGTGGTACTGCGAGCGGAATTTGTATTTAGGATAGGCCTTCTGCATGCGAGTAGTTTTGCGGCCGAGCAGCGTAGGCGCGAATGTCTCCCGCATGACAGCAAAGGTCAGCAGCGTGACGCAGCCCGAGAGGATGGTGAGGATCCAGAAAATCCAGCGCCAGCCCAGTGACTGGACTGCGAATCCGCCGCCTACGGGCCCTACTACGGGGCCGAGGATGGGGCCCATGGAGAAGAGGACCATGGCCTTCCCGCGGTGGTGGATGGGGATCACGTCTGCGATCGTGCCGCCTCCGATGGCTAACGCGGCGGCACCGGCGCATCCGGCCAGGAAGCGGAAGCCGATGAGCATGTTTAGGCTCTTTGACTCTGCGCAGGCGATTGTGCAGAGGAAGAAAAGGACGTTACTGCAGTGATAGACGGGGAGGCGGCCGTAGAGCTCTGAGAGGGGGGAGCAGACGAGGGGGCCAATGACGAAGCCGAGGACGAAGACGGAGACGACGAAGGCGGAGAGGAGGGGCGATTCGACGCCGAATTCTAGCATTAGGGTTGGGACGCTGGGGGCGAACATGGAGGAGGCTAGGGGACTGTTTGAGATTTGTTAGATATGGGTATCTTTTTTTTTGAGGGCATGAATGGTCCTACGTGATGAAGGTGATGAGGCTCACGTTGGCTACTGTGAGCCATCTCCGCGCAACTGAGAAGTTGAGCGGGTTGGCCTTGTCATCGGGGCCATCCCAACTGACTGTGTAGACGCCCGGAGCCTCAAGGTCAGCAGTTAGACCTGGCACGGCGAGGATGGCCTCCCGCGTGGGCGCGGGGAGCAGCACTTCCTCCTTGCCATGGCTGCTGGGGATGCTGTTTCTACGCTCAGCCGAGACCTCTAACTCCTTCTCATCGAGGATGATGGACGCCTGTGTGGAAGGGACAGAGGTGGTCATGGCAGTCAATCAACCCATGGAAAGCATTAACCACAGGCAAGCAAGCAGAAGCACGGACAATCAAGGTCACTATGGGAAACAAAAAACTGAGTAAATCACCAAGTCTAAGAATTCAAGAATAATCACCGTGGGGCGGAACCGGGCGCCTTTAAGGCTGGGTTGGGCCATCACATCTCGCTCTAAAGCTGGCTAACGTCGCAGCAAAACTAGACCAGCTGGACCGGGCTCTCGTTCTGACCGGGCCCACGATTCCAGTATGTCCATCCATGACAAGACTCCCTCCCCCATGGCGAAAAAAAGGCATGCTGCGCTCGCGAAGGGCGCCAGTGTGGATTTTACTCCAATCGGCAGGGGGAGTTTTGTGGCGGGCGTGGAGTACAGACGTGCGCCATGGAGCGCTATGCTGGTTGGAGAGTGGGGAGCTACCCGTCCTGTGTGCCGCACTCCCGTAGCGTGCGCCCTCCTCATGGTGGCTTGGGATGAGTACTCGCTTGGGATTCGGGGTCGGGTTGGAGGGGGAGCTGTAGGTTAAAGGGTGGTAATCATCCACATGGTTCATCCACATATATCCGCATGCGGTATCCCCCTCCCTTCTCCCCTCCTTCTCTCCCCTCTTTATGGCTCGGAGTTTGATGTTGGTGAGGAGAGCGACGTCGGACCGAGGCGAGGCAAGAGAGCGGATCTAGATCCGCTCTGGGGTCTCCATGGGGCCTCCAATGGGTCCCCGAGGTGGATTTGGATAGTAGTAAGAAGCTTGTAGGGCAAAGATGGAGCATGCTGTCTAGCCATGTAGGCTGGTAAGAGTCGAGATATATATAATATGATATACCGAGGGATAGAAGGGAGCAGGCGTCGTGTGAGAATCAGTCGTTCGTTATCTGATGAACAGTTACTGAGTGAAGAACTGCCGTGAAAGAACCCTACCTGCTTACATACGTCTTCACGCCATGCCCCGCTCGTTTCCTTCGCACCTTCTTCCGAATGGCGGTATGGCGCCTTGGTGGTCAATTCGCATATTACCAATCACCGAGTTGGGCACTCTGGTAGGGCTCGATGCTGTAGATCACTGGTGACTCTTCTGGTGCCAAAAAGTATATCCAGGACCCAAATAAGAGACCACAATGGCATAAGCTCGCCGTTTCTTACTCGTACAGAGGTGACATTCAAGTAAATCTCCTGCGTACGAGTCAGTGAAAGTAAAGTAACTTTCCATGACATAATAGCCGGCAATAGATAGACATGCGTACCATTCATTATCCATTGTCGCCATAACCCGAGAGTGCAAATCCCAATGTCTCACCTGCGATGGAATATATTGTGATACTTTAACAGAATTCACAGATCAACCTCCTCTATAATGCCAACCAAGCACCTTCATAACAATCAACAGCGTCGATAGTTTAAGGGTAGAATGTGAGCTTCCCAGTCTAGCAATAGCTGGGGTCTGCGGTAACGTGGACTTCAAACCCTGCTTGCTCACGGTCCGGGTTCGAGTCCCGGTCGACGCACAAAATTATCTTTTTGCTGTTTTTGGCAGTTTATACTTTTGCCAAATTAGTTGGAGTCTATGTATGTATGTATGTATATGTACGTATGATGATGCTATGCTTGTGTCTATGTATAACAGTTTATCTCATATTTTTACTCTTGCTGAGTAGATTGGTGCTGAGTTCACTATGAACCAGACGGACCATCCGGACCAGAGTCGCATAATCATGGCTAGATGGGAGTTAGCTTGCACCCTGCAGTGTACTCAAGAAAGCGCCGTGGAAAAGCAGCCGTGGAGAAGAAGCCGTGGAAAAAAGAAGCCGTGGAAAGGAAGCCGAGGCATAAATTCCTTGGATATTACGAGATGGACTTGTATAGGGCGGAAAGGGCATGTAATTGTGGTGTCAAACCATACCATCATCCAGAGGCTGTCACAGAACAAAAATGTAAGATGCCAGAAGAAACGCTGCATGAAATAAGAGACGGTAGAACTCTAGACTACCTATGAGTATACCCAAATGAACTTTTCCTTCTAACACTCTAATTATACAGTATCCCAGGAAATTGACAAAACAAGGAAAGGGTATCTTCCACCTCCCATCCAGTGCTCCAGATCCTCTATCCCTGAACATGCCGTCTATTACCGTTGAAAAAACAAAGGAGATCGCACCCGTCTAACAGATAATTGTATTGCTTCGTTCCGCTCAGTTCCGTCCACCACGTCCACCACCTCTGCCACCGCCTCCACGTCCTCGGCCAGCACCACCACCGCCGCGTCCCTGACCACCACCACCACCACCACCACCTCCTGGTGCCTGTCCACCATTGGCATTGCCATTGGCGTGTCCACCACCAACCTGGCCCTGTCCACCAGAACCTCTGCTGCGTCCCTCTCCTCCACCCCTTCCACCACCTCCTCTCGGTGGCTTCTCAAAGTTCGCGACGATATTCACGCCCCTGACGCCCTTAAGACCCATCTTACCCACGGTGCTCTTCGGGATGCCCGGCACCTCACCGGCAACCAGCGCATCGAACGCGAACTGGTTTCCCTCGGCCACGAGCCTCTCGAGGTCCCACCCGAGCTGCCTGACGTAGTTCTTGTAGTATCCCAACCAGGCCTGGTAGACCTTGCCCTTGTTATCAAACGCAGCTGCTGGCCTTGCGATCTCAGCGGCGGGGGAAAGATCCGCCTCCGATGTCTCGAATTTAATCTCCTTGAGCGTGTACTTGGGGAAGAACGACTCGGCCTCGGTGACGATGAAGACGGCGCGGCCTTCGCGGCCAGCACGGGCGGTTCGGCCGAGACGGTGGATGTACGATTCCTTGTCGGCTGGGATACCGGCCTGGAAGACGTTAGAGACGTTAGGGAAGTCCATGCCACGGGCGACGACGTCGGTGGCGACCAGGACGGAGGATGTGGATTTGCGGAAGGCCTCGGTGACGTTGGTGCGCTTGGACTGGGAGAGACGGGAGTGAAGAACGGAGACCTCGGGGAGATCCTTTAGGGAGGAGAGGATGGCCGCGTACCAGTCCGCGAGCGAGCCGGTGGGGGCGAAGATGATGACTTTGAAGTTATCCTTGCCGGTGATAGCCATTTCGGAGCGTAGGGATGAGATGAGTGCGGGTGCGACGGCGGAGAATGTTGGTACAGTGACCAGGAGTTGCGGGACACGCTCGTGGGTGTTGACTTCGCCCTTGGGGATTGTGGATGTAAACTTGTACTCCTTGTTGAGGACAAGATGGGCAAATTTCTGCACATGCGGTGCGATGGTTGCAGAGAAGAGCATGCCCTGGCGCTGGGACATCTCCTTGTCTGGGAGGCACTTGATAATATCCTTGAGCGCATTCATGAAACCCATATCCAGGAGGCGATCAGCCTCGTCAAGAACGAGAGTATCAAGATTCCTGAAAGCGTTGCGGATTCTCTCGTCGCTCAGGTGGTCGTATAACCGTCCAGGGGTGGCAATCAGAATATCACATCTGCCGAGGATTTGCCTCTCTTCTTTGTCCTTGTTTGTACCTCCGATGGCAAATTGAACCTTGAATTGCGGGAGACGCTGGAGTAAAGCCGATGCCTCCTTGGCAATCTGCATAGCCAACTCTCTCGTCGGGGAAATGACGAGCAGCGAAATGCCACCTTGCTGTCTGCCCTTGTTGAGCATGGTTTGGATAGCGGGCAAGAGGAAAGCAATCGTCTTTCCCGTTCCAGTCTTGGCTTGCGCAAGGACATCAGTTCGTTTCTGAAGGAGATCATGTAATGTCGCTGCCTGCACCGGCATCATGTGGTCGAACTTGAGGTCTTCGGTGATGGTTTGGAGCAGGATAGGGTCGAGAAGGTTCTCCTTGCCCAGATCCGCAAATCTCGGTGTGTCGAGGGGGACAGGCTCGGCCAAAGGAGGAGTAGACACTCTCGGAATCGATGCTTGTTCTTGGGATCCTGGAGCAGCATTGTTGCGCCTTGGTCCGGTTGTGGTCATATCCCTCTTCCCTGCGTTATAAGGACCGCGCCTTTGGGGAGGTCGATCCCTGGATTCTTTCATCATTGCGGTGGTTGAAGTCTTTATGAGTGATGGTAGTCGGAGTCGTGAGTTGAGTGCAATAAGTTTGTTTAGACTTGTTAACATAACGGGGGATGGTGGCGGCGGGAGGACGACTTTATTTAGCCTCTCTGCTAACACCTGAGTGAAAGTTTGGGATACACCATATTTCTGCCGCAGGCGCTAGACCGAAAATTAATACCGCCTTTGCACCCCCTTGTCCGCCACCCAACGTCACAAAATTCGCAGATCAAAAGCTAAATCATGGATTTCTAGGGACTTATTTACTAACAAGTAGTCAAAAAAGTTACGCTTACAGCAAAGGATAGAAGCAAAGTTCAACTCTTGGTATATGTTAACTGAACTATCCAGTCAAGTCTCAACTAATTTATTCCGCCTGCTTGGCCATTTAACTCATGACTCGTCTATAATATGATTCAATGGTTACTCGTGATTGACACGGCCGTCTACCCATTTTGAAACTCCATATTCTCCAATCGGCATTGGAAGGCGAGAGTTGGTATTTACTCCTTGCCGCTCAATAGGTTACTCAGCAAAGAGCAACTTGGCCCCGTGACGAGCTGCCTTCCAGCGCAAACGGCCCAAATCTAGTTCGTTCTCATATTTATAGTGCCTCTCATCTTCCAGACTTCATAGCCTGCTTCCTGCGAATCTTCTCGGTTGTACGGGTGAGAACAGTCTTGATCTCACCCTTGGGGAAGGAATCAAGATCGTAGTATGTTGGCGCAATGTCCTACAGAAGCAGTCAGTACATCGTTGAGAATCAGGTTGGAGCATGGGAAAACTTACCAGGAGCCACTCAGGCCGAACACTCGTAACGGTTCGTACATAATTCTTGGTAGTAAGCACAAACTCGTTGTAGACGACCCATTCCGAGTCATGGCCAAGCACTGTGCTCGGATGCAGCATCACTGCCTGATCATCCTTTACAGTCTTATACGTCTTTCCACTGCCTTCTCTCTTTGCAACCTGCATAAAGAAACCAGCCACCAGAGCTCTGCGGATGTTGATATAGTAATCCTTGTTCTCAAATGGAGTGCTGACGAGGTCAAGACCTGACTTCAGCATAATCCGCTCGAGTTGTTGGCGCACGTTATCGGCAGATTGCAGAGCACGGAGGGAAAGGAAATGCTCGTGGCACCATTGCCTTTGGTCGGCCTGAGCAGCGGGACCCTTGAAGGCGTGGTACACGTTGAGGAGGGTGAGATGGTCGCCATCTGGATGGGCGAACAGGGCCTTCATCTCGTCTGCGCGTTTGCGGGCCGATGCTGGACGGACGAATACCTGCGGGACGGAGAGCAGGGCAGTGAGAGAGAGGATCTCGTTGGAGCAGTAGAATTCAGGGGAGGTGATAAGCATGACGGCAAGAGCAGGATCCAGGGGAAACTCTGAAGCCAGTTTTCCTAACTCGGTGAGCTCTCCATCATCGTCTAAGCACGCCAGGTAATTGAGCTCCTCCAGAGCACGCATGAGGGTCTCCGGAGCGGGAGGGTCCATCAAATCGAAATGCACCAGATCCTCGACACCGAGCTTCTTAAGCTCCAAGACCGTGTTGGCCAGATTGGAGCGGAGAACCTCGGGGTATGTTTGCTCAATCAACTCCTTCTTGAACGCAGCTTCTGTGTACAGACGGAAGCACTTTCCTGGGCGCGTACGACCCGCACGACCAGCACGCTGTTGTGCCGAGGCCTTGGAAATAGGAGACACAAGGAGAGACTCGACTCTGATTCTGGGGTTGTACACCTTCTGCTTGCTGAATCCAGGATCCACCACGTAAACGATACCGTCGATTGTCAGCGAGGTTTCGGCAATATTGGTTCCGACAATGACCTTTCGTCCAGGCCTGCCACCAGGTCTTATAGGCGCAGGGGCAGGTTCGAAAATCTTCTGTTGCTGGGCAGGCGGCAAGGTACCATATAACGGATAAACTTTCAGTGGACCGGCATCCGCCTCTCTCACCATCTCATCTGCTTCCAGGGAGATCTTTCTGCAAGCGTCTTCAATCTCCTCCTCACCGGTCAGGAAGAGTAAGATATCCCCCTCGGGCTCGGTTGCGTGGATTTGAAGAACAGTCCGTAGCGCAGCCTCAACATAATCGCGCTCTGGCTCAGGGGTATAAAAAATCTCGACAGGGTGAGTTCTTCCGGGAACAGCAAGCAGTGGGGCATTGTTGAAGTATTTCTGGAACTTCTGTGCATCGAGGGTTGCGGACATGATAACGATCTTTAAGTCCGGCCGTCTCACAGCAACCTCCTTCAACAATCCCATAAGAATATCAGTGGCAAGGGTCCTCTCGTGAGCTTCATCGAGAATGATGCAGCTGTAGCGCGAGAGGTTGTGGTCGTGCATGGCTTCTCTCAGAAGCATACCGTCGGTCATGTATTTGAGAATTGTCTTGGAGGACGTAACGTCCTCGAAACGAATGCTGAAACCAACTTCTTGTCCCAGCTTCACATCCATCTCATTGGCGACACGCTGCGCAACGGACATGGCAGCCACACGACGGGGTTGCGTACACGCCACAAGCTTGTTCCTGAAATGTGGGAGGTCGTCGAAGAGCACGAACTGAGGAATCTGGGTCGTTTTACCGGAACCAGTCTCTCCTACGAAGACAAGGATCTGCGTCTTGTGGAACATATCGAGAAATTCCTGCCTCTGCTTATGGACGGGCAGATCGCGGCGAGTCTTCAGGATGTTGAAGTACTGGCTCGAGAGCGGCTGGTTGTTGAAAGGATTGGCTGGGCCATCTTCGGCCTGGTGGGCTTGCGCAGCAGTCGTCTCATGCCTGGTGAAAGTCGACAATATGGAAGCATCGCCGTTTCCATTTTGCCTCTGGCCATTGGAGTAACCCCCCTCATTGCCCTCGTACATGTGGGCGAGGTATGGGTTTTCCTTCGGGTCGAGATCAACCTTCGCTCTCTTTGCGCGCGACATTTCTTCACTCTCTGGACGACGGTCAGCCATTGGGAAGTTGGTGTATATGGGGGTATAAGAGCTCGTACTCTTTCAAAAAATAGCGGTTCGGCGCAAGGCTGAGATATTTGGCGCCTGGAAGAAAAAGTATAATCCACACGAATACGCTAGTTGGTTTGTGGTTAGTCACAGCTGCTTTATCTAAGATCATGTGATCAGGCTGGGGAAGTTTGATATCACTTTATAGCCCACGGCGGTGTGGGAATTGTCGACAAACGGGAAATGTGTCTCGGAATGTTTGTGGATTCTCAATTATCATAATTTATATAACACATTGGTATAAATAATCTTCATAAAATGCCATATACCCCATTAATATTGTATATTTCTTGAGAATCTTTATCTGTGTTCGCCTAGGTCTGTCTACCTTGTAACGAAAAGTTCCCCCCACCATAGCCTTTCGAGGACTAAGTTACAGGGAAACACACTCACGAATACCATGGGCCCATAACAGTTTATATAAAGACACATAGTTTGTTCTTTGCTTACTGTATATTTTAGGATAACTGGTTGGCTCGATAAACCAGTTACTACATATCTCACGCATTTATAGCTTCCTTTCGTTGCCAATAGCTGAGCCCAATGGATCCCGAAACCTCGCGGCCACCAATGGTGGACGATTATATGCCAACGTTCTACGTTGGGCACCATGAAGCCGGGAGAGCTCTACCAATCTCGGAGAGAACCTTGCGTCAAGGACAGGATGTTGGGGTATGTAGCTGTTCTCTATGCGCCCATATTGAATGATGCTGACATTCCCAGTATGATATGCTTACAAGTCCTATAACCACACCGCACTTTCACTCACGAGTGCTCTCCCTCCTATCAAACCAGCTCGAATTATCTAAGTCTGGCGACTCTTCTTCGAATGAGCTACCTCCGCCGATCCTGCCGCCCTTTAATTCGGCAGATACTCCATTGGGACCCGGGGAGACGGTCAGCCAACTGGTTGGGTACTGCAGCTCATGGATCGACCTGGGATCCCCGGATCCCTTGATCTCCAACATATCTCGACAGGTCTTGACTATGGAGGTTGCCTTTGCCTCTTTCTGCGGCATCACCAACATCATTATACCCGGGCCTCGTCAGTATAACAGCAGCTCGGCCACCACTGACGGATTGGCCCGTTATGCTCGCGCCGTGCAAGAGGCCCTCGGCGTTGCTGGTTATGTTCATGTGGCCATACATATCCCTATGTACCACCAGAAAGATAACAACGCTGTCTCTCTTCTGGGTGACATGAAACCGTTCACTAGAGCCGAATATCTATCAGACGATTCCGATGAAGATGAGGAGCTATTCGACAGCTGGGATGCGTGGAACGTCATTCGAAGCATTTGTAAATACAACTCAAGGCTATCCGTAGGTAAGAAATCAATGAAACAATTCAATATATTCCCCTTCTCATCGTAAGCGGTTCGCTATGTATCAGTCTGTTGTAGCCTCAGAGCATTGCACGGCTTCATGCTCACATTTTGGCTAGAGGTGCTAACACCAAACTTTAGCACTTGCAATCCCCCGACAGCTTCCAACTGAGGCATTACAATCTCGCTGGTATGCCGAGCCTTTACGATTGCTCTCATTTAATGCTTCTGCCTTCTTGAAAAACAAGGGCGGCCACCCAGTCCTTGGAAAGGGCCACCAAAACCTCATTTCTCGGTATATGCGCCTGAAGCATGCGCCGTGGCTATTACTATGTGATATTGGGCCAATCCCAGACGTTGAGCCCTACGAGCCCTATCCTGTGGCGGACGGCTTCCCTTCCCCAAGTGTTGTCACAGACGAATCAGGGGCACCAGTGCCTCCGGTAGCCGACCTCAACTCTCTTATCAAACGCGAAAGCCAGAATTCCAAGTCCAAGGCAAAGGATCAAACGGCTCACCTTATCTACCTCCGCTATCTCCAACGCAACCAGCCTCCCAGGTCTGTGATTGAACGTTTCGGGTCCGGATACCAGGATTATTTGCAGGCCCCGCTACAGCCGCTGGCTGACAACCTTGAGTCTGTGACCTACGAAGTCTTCGAGAAGGATCCTATCAAGTACGACTGGTACGAGCGCGCCATTGCGCTCGCGCTCACGGACTGGAAGGCCTTGAACAAACCCACATCCTCTGTATCTGGCGCTGTGGTTGTCGCGGTAGCTGGCTCTGGCCGCGGACCACTTGTAACAAGAGCACTGAGAGCATCTGCCAAAACCGGCATCCCAATCGAGGCATGGGCGGTGGAGAAGAACCCAAACGCCTATGTGCTCCTCCAGCGCCACAACGAGGAGGACTGGGATAACGCCGTGAATGTCGTAAAGTCGGATATGCGAGCCTGGAAAGGCCCGCTACGTCGGTCAGGCACCACCACGGCTTCCGGTCCATCTGAGGCACAGCTGCCGACGTATGGAAAGGTCGATATCATCGTATCGGAGCTTCTTGGGTCTTTTGCCGACAATGAGTTGAGCCCCGAGTGCCTTGACGGCGTCCAGCACGTTCTGGCTCCAGAGTTTGGGATTTCCATTCCAAGCAGCTATACGGCACATCTCACGCCCGTTCTTGCTCCACGCCTTCATGCCGATATCTCCCACCGTGCTGTCACAGATTCAGATGCAACAGATACGCCTTATGTTGTCATGCTCCATGCTATCGACTTCCTAGCCACGTCTGTCCCTGATCATCCTCGCATCCAGCAAGCGTGGGAGTTTGTGCACCCGCTTCCCGCAGCCACTCTTGAATTGGCAGAGGCACGGAGACAGGGTGGCGTGAGCGGTGGTGGTGGCGGTAGTATGGCGGGTGGAGATGGCGCGAACGAGCATAACGCGAGATATTCGAGAACTAAGTACGTATGCCTGAATAGGGGTATGGTGCATGGCATCGCAGGATACTTTGAGACTGTGCTTTACGATGGACGGAGGAAATCCGCAAATGGTGAGGACGTCGGAGAGATTGTGGAGTTGAGTACGAGGCCGGATACTATTGATGCGAAGAGCAAGGACATGATCAGTTGGTTTCCGATATATTTCCCCTTGAAGGTATGTTCAATAGCGCTCGTCTCATTAGGAAAATCTAACAGATACAGAACCCGCTACATGTTCCAGATGATGCAGAGGTGGAGATTAGCATCTGGAGGCAGACAGATGATAGGAAGGTGTGGTATGAGTGGATCGTTGAGGCTTTCATCATGACCGGTCCTCGAAAGCGACTCAGGGTCGGCATCAGCGATGTAGGCAGTAGTCGCAAGCAAGGATGCTTGATGTAGATGAAGGTCATGTTCATATATGCGCACAATGTCGGGATGAATCATGCTCGTGCCGCCCAAAAATTCGAACTGGGACTACCTATAGCTAAGGATTGATATCAGCGATTTAAGCTGATATGACTTCTCTCTTTTGCTCTATTAGTGAGCGACTATTGTGGCAATCTTAGCCTTGAGTGATTGAAAGCCTCTATCTTAATTATAGTCTCTGTAACCGCCACTGTTATGCACAATTCTTATTTTGACTTCTAGGCAACGCAATTAAGGCCAGTTGCCTTGAATGATTGGAAGCCTATAGTTCAGTTTCAGTTACTACAATCACTGCAGTTATGCACAGCCCATTTATCGCGCTTTTAGAGCACGAGTACGACCAGTCAAGATTCATAATGCCTTTCCTTTTCCCTTGTTTTATGGAAGCTCTATCTTGTGCTCAGTCGTAACGCCATACCCCGGCCTCAATTCACCACATTTGGTATCTGCCTTCCTGAATAGTTCCCACTCCTGCCCGAACCCCTAGCATGTACAACATCCCACCCCAGGAGCTTGTCAGCCTTCCCGTGTCCCGAAATCCGCCGTGCCCAACATCCTCCCATAACGCCTCCCACTCAGCCCTCCATCTTAGTGTCCCCGCCGTTCTCCTTGCCCGTCGGCGCTGCTTGGATCCACAGGACGTTGTTGCACCTTATCAGCACCTGGCCGAGGGCGGCGGTCAGCTTCTGGTCGATGAACTCCTCGGTGTTGGTGAGCTGGATGTTCATGTAGCTGTCGATGGAGACGAGGATGCCTTTGTATTCGGTTTGCCCCCACTTGAGGCGCACTACTACTTCTTCGTTCACACTGCCAATAGTTAGATATGCGCAAGGCCAGTTAGAGGACGGTGGGGGAAGGGTCATCGTTCTGCGCGTGGTGCTTGGGGTGGTGCCGGCGGGCTGGGGTGACGCCTTGGGGATACCTACAGCGATTGTAGCATCGGTCGGGGGTTAACTGGCATAACCTGGGATAAATTAGTATCGCTGACGCTTTCAAGGAGCGTGGAAGGCACTTACACTCATTTTGGCGGTGTTGTGGGGATATTGGTCTGGGACGAGGGTACTTGGGCTTCGACGCGGCTGGAGCTTCTGTCGTGAACATTCTTGGCGGTTGTTACTTTTCAGTGGGCATGATTACATAAGCGAGGCTGTCGAATGTTGATGGTGGTGCTTAATGAGGGGTAGTACGCGGTTGAAACAATAAGTAGCACGGCTCTCCGGCATAAAACCTCTCCCTTTAGGTCCATTTATTAATAGCTGATCTATTAATTATAGCCCTGAGTAACTGAACGCCCTTACTTGTATTTTAGTTGCTATAATCACTATTGTTACCTATTAGCTACTCTCTAGACCTTTGAGGGGCATGGGTATTTAACAGTGAACCGTGCCGCTTTTTTATTCAACCGCGTAGGTAGATGGGCTCAATTATATTTTTGACTTCGGGGATTTATAGCAGACTATAGAAGTAGAACTGAATATTAAATGGTAGACTGATGTAGTGGAGAGATGGACTTTATATTCAAAGCTTATACTTGTTACATTTGAATATCATTACCTCCGTATTATTTTTTGTGATATTTATTTTATTTACCAAAATATATTAATTTTAAAAACAAACACAGAAAAATGTAGTTTAATTGCTATTTCTACTACAACAAGACCTCAAGCCTTCTTGATCTCCCACTTCAAATCCTTAATGCTAACCTCATCTCCTGCCTTCTCATCATACTCGTACCAATCTCCCTCCTCAAAGTTGATAGCCTCAAATTTGGTTCCGGAGTCGGTCCCCGTGACCAACCAATCTCCCTGTAGCTATGTTAGAGTCGCACATATGCATCCGTAAGATATAACACATACCTCAGGCTTGAAGTCAATAAATTCAAGCCCTCTGCAGTCAAAATCAATGACCTTCTGGGCCTTTGGAGGTGAGGATTGCTGGTATGAGATTGGTGGTGCCATGATTGTCGCCGAAGACTCTCTCTGTTCAAACGGATTAAGCAAGGTCACAAACTCAGTTCCCAGGCGGTAATAATACCTTGCACATCTTGCACTTCCAGACGAAGTTGGCCTCGCCTCTGCTGCCGCTCATATCGTTCATTTCCTAAATCCCTCGTTAGTCACTGCGCAACCAAGGATACAGGCGTTCAGGCATACAAATCGGCTCACGTTGACCCAGTTAGGGTGGACTTCTCTGCAGGATGTACATTGCACTTTGAAAGTGTACCAGAAGGGATCCTCTGGGGTATCATCGGGGCGCAAATCAGTCACTCTGAGAGGTTGTAAGCGTGTGAAATGTAGGAGTGAATGGGGGGTGTTACCCGGAGAGATCAGCAGTCAAGGTGAGAGAAAGCATATCTTCAAAAACCAACAGGTCTTCCGTTTAAGATTAAATCGACTTGTGTTCGTATTATCGCAGAAACAAAGCAGTTCCACCGAAATCAAACGAAGCTGTTCCGATATCCATATCACGATAAGTTTAAAGCGGCGTCCCTCGCTTGGCGCGCTAAACGCAGAGCGTCGGCAATAACTGCTGAGCATAACGAAGGTCCTCGGAGCCCCGAAAAAAAGATCCGACACGCCAATTGAGCTCGCACCGGCCCTCGCAACCCCTCCACGAGCCGTTCTAGACCTCCACAGAAACGACGGACCCGGCATGGTATAATGCTGGCTCTCTGGTCTCGCACCGTGCAGGCCAGCAGGTCCTGTCAGTGTGGACCATGTCTGCAAGCCGGAGCGAGGATTGCTCGGACGAGCAAGAGCACAGCGGCGGCGCGACGACGGTTACGGCCGAGCGATGTTTTCACAGCGAGTTTCTCGGCGGTGCTGGCGACGGCGGCGGTGTATGATACGAGGAGAAAGGACGAGCGGTTGTTGCAGTGGGATCAGGCGATTGAGGAGGTGAGGTCGGGGAAGGATTGGGCGACTATCTCGACGCCGGATCAGGTCTCGATAGGGAAGGCGGCGGATGAGTCGTCGAATATTATGGGGCATGAGGTGGGGGAATATACTCCGGATGCGAATATATGTCGGAAACTAGAGGAAGGTGCGACGACAGTTGGGCATCTCATGAGTTATGTGCCCATGCCTATTATCGAAGCGTCCAGGTCGACACTGAGGCCGAGCGAGTCGATGACTCCAGTCTGGGACAAATTGAAGGGTCTTGTGTGGGAAGACGTTCGGGAAGCGGGGGGCAAAAGCATTACGTATCGTGGCAGTCGGCGAGACGATGAGAGCTCCCCGGTGGCAGTGGAAAGCGATCGCAGGCTACTGGAAGGGGGCGAATTCGCAGTTTCGACAATGTCGCAATGGGAGCCGCGGATGACATATCAACTGGATCGACTGGCGCGCAACGTCAACGCAATGGTGCACGAACTTTGGCAAGCTACGTCAATGTCACGAAAAGGAACCGCAAAGCGCGAAGTCGAAGCAGATTCGGAAATCAGGCGGCTAGCTGAGGTTATGATGCCGATGCTGGATGGCACTACGCCGGCGCCGGATTACCCCAAGGTGGGCACTGTGGGGGTTAAAGCGGACGCGGCAGATCTAAACGAAACACTCGATTCTATTATAAAGATGAATGCCCCCCAGAAGGGCAACCATGATTTAATGATTGCAAAGATCTGCTATAATCTCCTCAGCTCGACATCAGTGCCAAACGTCACGACATACGAGATATTGATCCGGGCCTTCGGGAAGCTACGAAAACACGACCTCGCGGAGGTGGTAGTGCAGCAGTTCAAGGACAACGGGCTGCGTCCGAACGAGGGAATACTCTCGGCCATACTCATGCATTACGGGTGCTCACGCAACCCAGACATGTTCTACACGACCGTCCGGCAAATGGCCGGGCTGGAAGACGGGCTGGGGATGGAAAAACACCACATCTACGACCTGACCAAGCCCGCGGTCCAGAAATGGGCGCTGGACGCAAACGTGATACACCGCGAGGGGTACCTGCAAGAGAAGGCGCACCGCAACTCGGAAGTCTTTGAGGCTCTGATACGCGGGTGCATGAGCTTCCATAACCTGGACGGGGCGCTGCGGTACCTCAAGACGGCTATCAAGGAGGGGTGTTATGTCCGCACGCACCTTTTCGCCGATATCGTGTATTACAGCCTGACCAGTCCCGAGCGGACCAGCGCGCTCCTCCGCATCGTCACGGCGCTGTCGTGGCAGTTTGGGAAGAAGGACCAGCCCGGCGGCGGGCTGGACTACAATTCCGACGTGCGGGGCAAGATCCACGATGTGCTCGAAGCGTGTGGTCTCGGCTCCGCGCTGTCGGGGGCGGCAGACGCGACGGATGTGATTCTGGATGTCCAGCACCCGCTGGCGCGGTACATCTACCCCGAGCAGTTCGCGGCGATGATCCGGCACTTCCATGCGGAGGAGGAGAAGGACTTGGCTAGCTGTCGGGAGAGGAGGGTGCCGCTGCATCGTCCGTCGGGTGTGCGACGGGATAGGGAGGCAAGACGGACGAGGATTGAGGATATACCCAGGGAGTTTGGTGGTGTGTTGGTTGCGGATGTGCCTAGCTTTGTGAAGATGTCGAAGGTGGTGGGGCATGGGGCGGAGGAGGGGGGGGAGGAAATTTTGATGGCGCCCCCGCCGGCGGTGGTGGTGGTTGAAGGAGGATTTAACTATCGACCTGTGGCGCCGAGGTCGGGTCGAATGGGAGGTCTCGGCCGGGAGTATGCCGATGAGGGGCGGCTGGCGGGGTGTTTTTAGAATAGAATAGACTGGGGCGGGCTTGGGACTGGAGGAGATAGGATGGGATACCATAGCATACCCTGTATGTGTACTAGTAGTGGATAGTTGTACATAGTGTAAAAAGTAAGTAATGATGACCTTGAATAATGAGGAATAGATCCAACTATAGCAATCATCAATCCTGTCATCATATATACTGTGCAATCAAGACCAGTCAGACCAGACAGATCCAAGTATAGCAATGAATCCTATCCTCACATCATACATACCGTACAAGCTATACCAGACAGACCAGACAGATCAGACAGATCAGACAGATCAGACAGATCAGACAGACCAGACAGACCAGACAGACCAGATAGACCAGATAGATCTAACTATAGGAATAAATCCTATCAATCCTCTCGTCATACATACAAGCTATACCAATCACGACCAAACAAGACCAGACAGACCAGCTCCAGAGTCAGCGGGGAAGATATCAAGACCGACCAAGACAGCTTCAAGTTTCTAAATATAAACATATTCTCGCTACTGTAAGCTGTATGCTATTTTGACACCCACACCCACACCCATAATCACCAACAACCAACAGATTGGGCAGTCTAACCCCAATCCAGCAACGCTCTCTCTGCCAAGTCCCCCAAGCGAATCCTTCAGCTGACAGCGCTAACCCTTTTGGGTTCTAGCGCATTAAATCATCCGGAAAACCGCAGGGAGAACACAGCTCTGCCCTTGGGAAAGTCACACTAGTGGAGATGACATCCCGCTGATTGGAGGGTGCGGCTGTCAGACCCCGCCGGCAGGACCCGTGGGGCTGGGGAGGGGAGGGTTGTGAGTGGTTGTGGAAGGGGGGTTTATTGATCCGGGCGTATTTTGGCTGTGTTGATGGGGGTGATGGGGGTGATGGGGGGAGATTGCCAGCCTTGTTGGGGGGGGGGTGGAGGAGAGAATGGCGGGAGTCGGGGATATGGTTGATATGCTGGGAATATACTGGGAATATACTGGGACACTCAAAGACATGAAGAAATGATTGCTATACTGGGAGTCTACTCTTCGCAATTACTCGACTGCGATACTGGGACGCTCTTCCACCGGCATACATACCGGGATGCTCTACACAATTACCCTCCTCGGACACCGCGCATGGATGGGAGATGAGACGCGCCATGTGGCAGGGGAGTAGGGACCAGGGAAAGGACCAGGGACGGGAATCCTGACAGCAGACAGGAGACAGCAGCCCACCCTGCACTGGACTATGGCACTAGATTATGGCACTATGCTAAGGACCATGCTATGCTAAGGATAATGTCGCATAGCATAGCGCCCAACCAGCTACAGGGAAGTTATGTTATTACTGCCGATACCGACGCCATCTCTCGTCTTTTTCTCCTGTGCTTACTCTTCTCTCCTTCCTCGATCACTCCCATCATCCTTTTCGACGTCAATCCCACCGTCATTTCGTCTGTTCGGTCAGTCGTCCATTGAATATCGAAGACTGTCACATACAACCAGACGACAAACAGACACTCACCCACAACTGAACGACAAACAACCACCCACTCACTCCCTCCTCACACCAACCTCACCAGCGAGCTCCGGCCCTGGAATGCGCCTCGTCGCGACCACCTCCCTCCCATCCTAACCCTTCACCACACAACAAACACACACACCATGGCCGACGCCCCCGAAGTCTACCAGGCCGTCCCCCAAGGCTCCCCCACCGCCGCCCACAGCGGCCCCTACTTCAGCGGCCCCCGCCCCGAGGCCGAAGGCCTCCAAGTCCACAACGCCTACGACGATAACTACAACAAGGCGCCTTACTCCGACAACCCCGCCTTAGGTCCGCAGGGGCAGCAGCAGTACTACCCTCCCCAGCAACAGCAGTATGCTAGCCCGCCGCTGGGACAGCAACAGCAGTATGCCAGCCCCCCGCTAGGACAGCCGCAGCAGGGCCAGTACATCCCCCCTCCCCTCGGGCCGCAGGGGCAGTACGCGGCCAGCCAGCCGGGGGACTACCAGCCGGCGCCGCCGTATGCGGTGGAGGCGTCGCCGCAGCCCGACGAGAAGGCGGGGAAGAAGCGGATCTGCGGGCTTTCGGTGGTAGTGTTCTGGTGCCTCATCGTAGCGGCGGTTCTGATCGTCGTCGGCGCCGTCGTGGGCGGGGTGGTGGGGAGCCAGAAGGCGAAGGACTCGAAGGGGTCGGGGGCGAGCGCGGATACGGGTGCTTCGTCGTCGTCGACGACGGGTGTGGCGAGTGTTACGACGGGTCCGAGCGCGACGACGAGTAGCGCGACTACGTCTGCGAGCGCGAGCGCGACGCCGGTTTTTGATGAGGATACGTTTTATAGCCTCTCTAACCAGTTTCTGGGGAGCGACTACGCGGTGTCGATACGTACTGATAATGGGACGCTGTCGCGCAAGCTGAACATGACGCTCAGCGGGGCGGAGGACACGGCGCAGCTGTGGCAGATCAAGGCGGTGCCGGACGCGGACGGGCGGTTCTGGTTCGCGAGCGCGTATCTGGGGAAGGGATTCCGGATGTTTCTGGATGGGGCGGATCGTGTGGACCCGGTGATGGCGGCGGCGGATGATGCGCTGACGGGGCAGCAGTGGAGTGTTAAGAAGGTGCTGGATGGGACGTGGAGGATTGGGAATGTGATTGGGGAGGCGGGGGCGCAGGTGAGTACTTATAGTGATACGTATGAGCTGTTTATGGATTTGGAGGATGATTCGGGGACGAAGTGGAGTATTGGGGAGGTGAGGAAGATTACGGCGGCGGATGGGATTTTGTAGGTGGGGTGAGGGAGAGGGAGAGGGGGAGGGGGGAGGGGCTGGGGGGGTTGTTCGTTTCGGGGGGGGGGGGGGGGGTTATTTAGAGGATGGGGGGTTTGTGGATGGGGAGGGGTGATATATGCTAGATATATACGGTATATACGGGGAAGAAAGAGCAAGTTTGCCGTATGGGCACTTTGGTGATGGATGGGAAGCATGGTGTTTGGGATGCTGCTTGGTTGTTTTATAATCTACATATACCTCATATTTTCTTGGTTAGAAGAAGGGCTTGTTGGAAGGGGAAAAGGTGGACTGCGGTGCGCGTAGATAGGGAATGAGATTGAGACTGATTGAGTTTGATGATTTGTGCTTTTGACATGCTTTCTGGTGAATGGTCGGCGAAAGGGCGTAGCACGACCTTCTCGGCTATAAGTGGTTGAAGCATTTATTTTCCCGTAAAGGGATATCAGATGGCTCTTCTAGTCCTGAGTGATTGAAGCATTTGTTTCTCTCTGAATAGGGTTGTCTTTGATCTACAACCGGATAACTGACCTGGAAAAGACTGGATGTAATATGACAATTTCAACAGTGGGTGATTGAAGGATGATTTCGCTGTGAAGGGGGTTGTCTTTTCAATGTACTTCTGGGTATCTGGCCTGCAAAAAGAAAAAGAGTATATAATTGATAATAATTGTAGCCCTAAGTGATCGAACCCATCATCTCATTTCAAACTCGATGTGAACACTCCAGGGACCAAAAGTCTATCTATCTATCCTCCGTCTTCCCCCTGGGTGGTGGTGGATAAGCGAGTCGACTAAAAATTAAAAAAATGCCCAAAAAGACAAAAAAGTGGGCCTAATCCGGGATCGAACCGGAGACCTCTTACAATTTGAATGCTGAAGCTCCCAAAGCAAGAATTCTACCACTGAACTATCAGGCCCTTTGATTGTTTGTATGTTATTTAGTTGAAAATATATTGGAAGGTGCGATTGAGTTTTATACCATACAAAAAAGTACGCGCACCCACTCATAGTCACACGATTTTTAAGGTTCAGCTTTTTTTATGTGTGGGGTGCCTCCTCGCCCAGCAACCCCAAGCTTTTTACAGTTATGGTTTAGAATGACAGATAGGAAAAAGAATATGGAAAAAAGGAAATACGGTAAAATAAAAGAAAATATTATAGTTGGTAATCGAGGCAGTTTATTGTTTATTTCCCATTTTTAGAGAAGAGCCTAGATCTCCCAGCTGACCAACATGTCTCGATGTCTCGATGTCTCGATGTCTCGATGTCTCAATGTCTCAATGTCTCATTCTTCCCCACGGTGTACAGTGTAGTTTTGCTGATGCAACGATGATGCTGTAGTGCATGTATATATCCATATATCCCATATAGAAAAGATACATCCTTTCATGTACAGAAATCCCTCGCCTCGGATTAACTACAACTGAGCACTGTCCAGCCCGCGGTCCTATACTGTCGCGTGACTGAAGAATTATGTAGTCCCAACCCCAGCTCCGGGCAGCTTATAGCACTAACACACTCGATGCAGGTACATGCACAGCAAGTATAGCTCAAGTCCCTGCCCCTCCCCCCAAAACCCCAAAGGCGGTGTGAAGCGGGAACCACGCCGCCGATACGCGACCGGCGGCAGAAAGATATTTCTAGCCAGTCATCGGCGTCAGGCGGGACACGGCCTATTCTGCCGGCGTCGAGCGGCGAGTTGAGAGAGTCAGTCGTCGTCGTCGTCTTCCTACATTTCCCTTTCTATCCCCAACGATCCCTTGTGAAATAATATAATCCCAACCTCTTTTGTTGCATAGTCTCACCCTACACCCACCCTCTACTTCTTTTCCCTTTCCTAGACCTGGCTGCCCCTCGCGATCAGCAGCTACTCTTTCCTCCTGCATCCATAGCGCCACTTTGCAGGGATAGATTGTCACTCCGACCTCCCTCGTGGCCCCATTGTTTGCCCCTCGGGATAGACACCGTGAGCTCCAGCTGCATACTATTTGCTGCATACAGCTACCTGCTGCTTCTCTCTTTCTCACATCTTTCTAAAACCGTCCCGCTCCATCCCTCGGTCGGAACCAAGCATCCATCCATCTGGCACAAGAAAAACTCTCATATATCTCAATGGACCTGCTGTTGACTTTTCATTGTCTCATCTTGTCCTTTGACCGCCACCCGGCGCCTCAACTCACCGCCAACTAAAGTTTGATACGCCTCATAAGCCATCATGAAGTTCGGTCGCAAGTAAGTGCATCACCTGCCTCTTCCTCTCACTCACTCACCACTCACTCACACATACACCCACCCCATCTACGCCCAGAAGCTGACTGACACCCCCCTCCCCTCCAGCCTCCCCCGCAACCAAGTCCCCGAATGGGCATCCAACTACATCAACTACAAAGGGCTCAAGAAGCTCATCCGAGCCATCGCCGCGGAACCCGAACATGCCGATCTGGCAGGTCCGCATTCCTGAACCACCACTTCCCCCCGGACCCCCTCTCTGACCCTCTTCAGAATTCTTCTTCTCCCTCGACCGCAACCTCGAGACCGTCGACGAGTTCTACAACCGCAAGTACAGCGAGGCGTCGCGGCGGCTGCGCCTGCTCGAGCACCGCGACCACGACGACCTGGAGGAGCTGCGCGCGGCGCTGCTGGACCTGCGCGGGCAGCTGAGGAAGCTGCAGTGGTTTGGGGAGGTCAATCGGAGGGGGTTCCTCAAGATCACAAAGAAGCTGGATAAGAAGGTGTCGGGCTCGTTCATCCAGAAGTCGTATATCGCGTCGCGCGTAGATCCGAAGCAGTTTGCGACGAATCAGGCGCTGGCGGAGTCGATGAAGTCGATTAATGATTGGTTGTCGGCGCTGAATGATGCGAAGACGCCGGAGAGCAAGTCGATACACTCGGTGAATAAGCCTATGCTCAATCTGCCATCTGGGCTTCTGGAGACGGTCAAGGGAGCTGTGAAGAACGACGATGCGTCTATACTGAAGGAGATATTGGCGGGAGCTGAGTTTGAGGCTGAGGATCCTGCCCTGAAAAGCCTGCAGCTCACTCTCCTCCAACGCTCCATCTCGAGCAAGTCGAAGAAGTGCATTGACTTTCTGCTAGCAGAGGTCAATGACTTTGACGAGCCGGATGATATCAACCAGCGCAATTGCCTGCATCGTTTGGTTTTGGCTATCAATAAGACAAACAAAGATCAGGCTGCGCAGCTGCTCGAGACAAACCAATTCATTCATCCAGCGGCCCAGCCTCTACTTGGGCCACGCGCCAGCAAATGCGCAGAGGCTGAAACCCCAAGTCTCGATGGCGAGACGGTTAATATGTTATCGTATGTGCTGGAGAGGATGAAACCTTCACAACACGGTGCGATCGCAGCCAAAGACTCGTACGGCCGACTACCGCTTCATTACGCTGCACAGCTCGGAATCGTCGTTGTATGCGAGGTTCTGATGAAGTTTATGCGCGAATGGGGTCTGTTCAATGTCGAGAATGGAATCGATGCGCCGGAATGGCAAGACCACGAGGGTCTGGCCCCGCTGCATTTGAGTGTGGTTGGCGGACATTATCTTACATCCAAGGCACTATTTGAAGCCGAGGGCGTCACTGGAAAGGCCGCTAGAAGTTCAAAGTCTAGCGCTGTGTTGAATCTCGCCACAAAATCGAACTATTACAAGATTGTCCGGCTCTTGGTAGACTCGGGCGTTGATGTCAACTGGCAAGATGCCGCTGGTGAGACAGCTCTCCATGTTGCCGCCAGATTCGGCCATGTTGAGTGTGCCAAGATCCTCCTCGATGGCACTGTGGAGCAGAAGGCGGATCCTGATGTTTGCGAGAAGTATTTCGAGTGGACGCCTGTACATATCGCGGCGGTTGACGGACATCTCCCAATCGTCGAATTGCTCGTCGAAGCTCATGCGGACGTCAACAAGGAGGACTCTTCTGGGTGGAATGCTCGTGAGCATGCGGCGCTGAGAGGTCATATTGACATCGCGGAGCTACTGGCTCAATATATAACGCCGGACAATGAGTCTCTTGACGGTAGCACGGGTTCGAGTGGTTCGCCTCCTGGAATTGCGTCTTTGGAAGAGCGGAACTCGCAAACTACTGTCAAGGAATCCAACCCGGTTAGGGCGTTTGGTCATCGTTATTTGACGGACCAGAGTATGGTTCTCGTCAGTCTCGGGTCGATGGATATGAGGAAGCCGAATGAAGCTGTGAACCTCGAGAAGATTCCTATTGCGGAAGCTCACTCCACTCAGCTGGACACGGCACTGTCGATTCTCGTCTCTGCTGTTGGTGCTGAAGGCGACCAGACTACGATTGATCTCCCCGTGCAGGAGAATATCGCCACAGAGCCATTTACCTTCCTGACCAAAGACCCATCCAAGGTCAAGCTAATGTTCGACCTGGTCCCAACCTATTCCGGGAACCAAAAGAACAAACTCGGCCGCGCCGTCGCCCTCCTCTCCTCCATCCGCTCAACCGTCGGCTCCAAGCGCGCCAACCTCGCCGGCGACCTCTCCGTCCCCATCGTCGCCGCGGACACCCTCGAGGTCCTCGGCACCGTAAACTTCAACTTCCTCATCATCACGCCCTTCTCGCACCCCAACATGGAGATCACCGAGACGCAGACGTATTGGAAGAGTCTGCAGTCGCCGATGGTGATCGGACACCGCGGGCTGGGCAAGAACCAGACCGCGAATAAATCCCTCCAGCTCGGGGAAAATACTATTCAATCCTTCATCTCGGCCGCGAACCTGGGAGCGAACTACGTCGAATTCGATGTTCAGCTCACCAAAGACCACGTACCCGTCATCTACCACGACTTCCTCGTCTCAGAGACCGGGATCGACGCCCCCGTGCACACCCTAACCCTCGAGCAATTCCTACACGTCAACGACACGCCCACGCGCTCTCAACCCCCCTCCCCCCTCCGCAAAGCCGACACCCCCTCGCAAGCGCTCCCCGTGCTCCCAGCACTCACCCCCCGCCCGCGCTCCCTCTCGATGAGCTACACGCCGACGGACACGAACACGCTGATGGAGGAGCGGATGAAGTACACGCACGACTTCAAGGCGCACGGGTACAAGGCCAACTCGCGCGGGCGGTTCATCCAGCAGCCGTTCACGACGCTGGAGGAGCTGTTCCGCAAGCTGCCTGCGGACGTGGGGTTTAATATCGAGCTCAAGTACCCGATGCTGCATGAGAGCGAGGAGCACCACATGGATGCCTACGCTGTGGAGTTGAATTCCTTCACGGACGCGGTGCTGGCGCAGGCGTACGAGCTGGGGAATAAGCGGCATGTTATCTTTAGCTCGTTTAATCCGGATGTGTGTCTTGTGCTGTCGTTTAAGCAGCCTAACTTTCCCATTTTGTTTCTGAGTGATGCGGGCGCGTCGCCGGTGGGGGATGTGAGGGCGAGTAGTCTGCAGGAGGCGATTCGGTTCGCGAGCCGCTGGAATCTGTTGGGGATTGTGGCGCAGGCGGCGGCGTTTTGTGCGGCGCCGAGGTTGGTCAAGGTGGTGAAGGAGCAGGGGCTTGTTTGTGTGAGTTATGGGGTGCAGAATAATGATCCGAAGATGGTGCAGGTTAGTTTGCCCCCCTCCCCGCTCTCGAGGCATGTGAGGAGATGAGAGATGAGGTGGGATATAATGCTAATGTGTGACTACAGCTGCAAGTTAAAGAAGGCATCGACGCCGTTATTGTAGATAGCGTCCTCGCGATCCGGAAGGGTCTTCAACAGAGCGAGGACCTGGCCAAGGAGGCCAGCGAGGTGGCCATAGCGACAGCCGTGCAGGCTGTGAATGGGAATGTCGCGGTGGAGTAATGCGGATTACCAACTTGGCTTCTGGGTAGAAGAAGAGTTTAGAGGAGGATGCGTGGTCATGGTATATATATAGCCTGGCTTGGATGGTGCATTACTACTAGTATAGTTGGTATAAACCTCTTTTTGGGGAAGGATGCCTGGTAGTAGACTGGAGATAGAGATGCTACAGTTCCCGAATACATTTTTATGAATTCCTGGCAGTGAAGCCAGTTGAATAATTCTACAATGCCTATCCGTTCTTCATAATGCATGTTACCATGCCCCAGCTTCAAAAACTCTGACCATCGCAACCACACTAGAAGGTATCATGTAAAGTTCCCATTTCACTCTATAATGCCGAGCCTATTCTCTCGGAAAACTAGGGACGAAAAGACTACGGATAGCAAGCAAGGCAATCTGATGCTTCCACATCGTGCTCAAGCAACTGGACATCCCACTAGTAGATGTCCTTCCCCCCTTCCCATATATTGCCCCCCAGAGACACACCGTCGAGGAGCGAATCACCCATGAACCTCCTACTCAACCCTGATCTTTCGTCCCCCCTGCACCACAACCCCACTATCCCCAATACGACTCATAACGCACTTCGGCTCCCTCTCCCCCGAATGCATGCTCGCCAGCGCAAACGAATCCGTATTATGCGCAAAGTGCAAAAAGTACCCCTCCGGCATCTTCTTGACGGCCATGATCCCAATCGCGCCAGCAGAGTGGCTGTTCTTGACGCCAGGGTGCTCCATGAAGTCGTTGAGGACGAACGACTCCATGGCCTCTTCCTCGTTGGTTTCCGTGTTCATGCCGCCGCGGCCGCGCTTGGTGCAGAAGTACAGGCGCTCGGCGCACTTCTGCGAGGCCATCGTGGTGGCCATGTGCTCGCCAGTGCCACTCGTGACGGCGGCTACGGTGATGTTCTCCGAGTCCTCGAAGTCGGCGGGGATGACGGCTGTGCCGACGCCGACGAGAGCGGCCGGTCCGACACGTCCGCGGTGCTTCATGCCAATGCCGCCAGAGGATGAACCGGCAGCGATGTTGCCAAACATGTCAATGGCGATGGCGCCGACGGTATCGGTAATGCGGTCTTCGTCAATGCCGGAAAGCATGAAAGCTGGGAATGGCTTGGGAGTCTCGCCTTCGGGTTCGGGAAGTTCAGGGGCCTCTGGCGTATCATCGGCAGAGCCATCAGTGCCTTTGCGTTGCTTGCCGGTAGGAGGGCGTGCCAGACCCGAGGATGCATCAGAACCTCCTTTAGACTGTTCGTCAGCCGCATCCACAGTCGTGTTTGATTTAAGTAAAGAGGGAGTACGTGGCCCATGTCCTTCACTGGAACGGCTACCGCTGTACCTGGGGCGCTTGGCCGAGTGCAGCGCTGGGCTGACAGGGGCACGGGGTTGCGTGTTTGACTCATATTGAGCCTTACCGTCTGGAGTCCTCGGTGGCTTCGGGTTCGTTGAGACTGGAATCCTGGTTGGTAGGACATCATGGTCAGGTTTGAAGACGTCTTGCATCTTGTCATCTGCAAAAGTAGCTGGCGATGCTGCCTGAGGAGAACCTGGTTGGCCTTCGTTCCATGTCCCGCTCATGAGAGCGTTGAAGTGATCCCGTCTTTGCTTATCACGGACTCTTTCTTCGTATTCATGGTCAACTACGTCCTCGCCTGGGCTGCCTGGACTGCCTGGGCTGTTGGGAGTACGGGGAAACCCAGCTTTCCTCAGGTCCTCCCGCCACCGGATGAACCTTTCTCTAGCGTTCTTAGACACGAGTGCATCGTGGTGAACTATGTCCATCCCATGCTCAAATCCAAACTCTGCTGCACCGTCGGCTATCAGTAGGTTCGGTGGTACACGCCTGAGAGAGAGTGGTCGGCTAGACTCCTCTAGAATGATTCGGGCTAGGTGGATCGGATTCTTTATTTCTTTCACAAATGTCAGTATGGTCATCAACCTCACTTGGACTTCTGAACCTACTCGCAACGGCACCGCAAGCTCCACTTCGACCTAGATGGTCAACGACTGTTGCATCGCACTCGACAATGCCCTCGATCGTGAGATTACTTCCGTATCCAGCATTGGTAATTTCTTTGTCTTCAAGGACTTTGATTGCGGCTTCGACTGCATCGACGGCAGTTCCGCCTCCACGAAGAAATCTCATAGCAACCATGCTTGCACTAAAAAATTGTTAGCACGATCTGGGCCCGAAACCTCCCTGGCCAATGTTGTGGCTTAGAGTGTGATGAGTGTGAACGGCAACGGGTAAACTCACTCGGCACATGCGCTGAGATGTATTTGCTCATTCGTTGTGCTGTGATATCCAGCACCAGCATGGACGAATATAGCTGCTACTGGAGTATGACTTTGTCGAGTTAACCCCGGCCGTTTCTCCCCAGCGCCATCCATTGCGACGCTAAGTAGTGGCCCAGGGCGTGATGTCTGGCGCTGAATATACCTCAGAGCGCGCTGTTCTCTGGACCGTGGAAATGGCCTTGTAATAATGTAGGTTAGGCCTGTATTTGTATTCTTTACGTGGTCATGGACTCGACTTCGGAGGATTCTAAATCGGGTTCGAGCGTAGTCAAGTCTTCTAGAGAGGATGTGGCGTCTTGAAGATGTCTCTGGTTCTTGCATAGAGTGGGCCAACGTGCGATGTCAACAAATGTTGTTGCAGTAACAATTATACGCGTAGTGAAGTAGGAATTCCTGGTGTGTTCGGCTGAAGATCGGCTGTTTCTTTAACGCCTTGTAAACTGGGCAAATTTTTGAGGTAATAGGAGCAATCAACATGAGGCTGATGAATTCTTGTCCGGTGAGTTGCCCGGTGTTCAGCTCACCGGCGATGCGTGCTGTCGTCACTGAGACTGGAGAGCAAGTGATCCGTTGTTATGTGTGAAAGGTCGATATTGAAGAATAGGAAAGAGAATAAAGATCAGAACAAGAAAAAGACCTGGGAAATATTGCAGTATCAGCCTTCAAGTGCTTAACGGAGACGCCCGAGAACGTCTAGATACTGGCCACAAACCGGAGCTCTTTGTACAACAGACACGTCTGTTGACTGTCTCATGGAATCCGCAAAGGAAATCCTAAGGTCAAGAATTCTAGGTTGAAAAGGAGAACCAACTGCTATGCAAACGAGTGGCACGTATATGGACAAAAGATCTGTTAGTCAGAGTCTTTTTATGGGTGGAGAGGCGAAGCTTGAGACACAACAGCAGGGGATTTCAGGAAACTAGTAATGACAGTGGCAAAAAAGGAGTAAAGAATGCTCAGATGCGAATGGCTTCGCTGGAGATGATATATTTGATGGAGATGAGGCCAAGGAGGAGGAGACCAGGTAGGGTGATGAGAAGATCCCTCCCTCAGCTTCAACTGGGACAGAAGCACCCGGAGAGACTTATCCACCTTATCTCCTCGTCACTTACTCGCAGCTGCCATGGTGTGCAAGTATGCAAGTATATTATCAAGTTATTGACAGATTCTTGACAAAGGGCCGCTCTTTCTTATTTTGTAAATTGTGAGACTCGGCGAACTACCAATCGTTCCTCCATAACTTTCTGATATAAAAATACATGGTCACGTGATGTCCAGCCACCAGCCACCAGCCTCCAGCCTCCAGCCTCACGCTAATCCATGGTGGGGCGGCTTCCGATAGGCTGCGTCGCCCACCAGCTTCCGTCGTCATCCAAACCTCGAAGGTAACAACTTCCTTGCGACGCTGACGCCGCTGCTATATATCTCTGCAACAGCTTCACCCGTTGTCATTGAAGCTGTTGGTATATTGAGCGCCTGAAGAACTCCCCCCCAACCCCCAAGATGGCGTCTCATACCCCCGCCGTTGTCATGGACAAGTAAGCACTTTTACCCCACTCCGTCCCCAATGGACCGCCGGCCGTGGCATTGTAAGACATACTGACATTTTATACAGCGGCACGGGTTTCTCGAAGCTCGGTGAGATGGAATGAAAGCCTGGAATTGGGACACAACTGACCATATCTCTCTAGGGTTCGCCGGAAATGACTCGCCCTCCTTCGTATTCCCTACTGCCATCGCGACCAAGGGTGGGGCACCAGGAGCCGGAGGCACTGGATCTGGCCGCCCAGGTGTCGGAGCGAAGCCTTCATTTCTCACTGGTGGAACTGGGTCAGGCGGTGGAAACCTATCTATGAAGAGAGGGACGGAGGACCTTGACTTCTTCATTGGTGACGAAGCCTTGGCAGCTGCGAATGGACCAGGTACGTTGGAGTCTACGTGTTTGGGGGAAGTGAGACTAACCCCAGCGCAGGATACGGAATTCATTACCCCATTCGCCACGGTCAAGTTGAGAACTGGGATCATATGGAGCGTTTCTGGTCGAACTCGATATTCAAATACTTGCGCGTTGAGCCAGAAGATCACCACTTCCTGCTCACCGAGCCCCCGCTAAACCCACCGGAGAACCGCGAGAACACCGCCGAGATCATGTTCGAATCGTTCAACTGCGCCGGTCTATACATCGCTGTCCAGGCAGTGCTCGCACTCGCTGCCTCGTGGACCTCCTCCAAGGTATCCGACCGGTCATTGACAGGAACTGTTATTGATTCTGGTGACGGTGTTACTCACGTTATTCCCGTGGCCGAGGGATATGTTATCGGGTCCTCGATCAAGTCTATCCCAATCGCCGGTCGCGATATCACCTACTTTGTGCAATCCCTCCTGAGAGACCGCGGAGAGGCGGACTCCAGCTTGAAAACTGCCGGAGAGATCAAGGAAGAATACTGCTACGTTTGCCCAGATATTGTTAAGGAGTTCAGCAGGTTCGACAAAGACCCTACACGCTTTGTGAAGCACCTTGTCACCCAGCCCGGCGGAAGGAAGGTTTCGGTCGATGTTGGCTACGAGCGTTTCCTGGCCCCAGAGATCTTCTTTAACCCCGAGATCTACTCCTCCGATTTCCTGACCCCCCTCCCACAAGTGGTCGACAACGTCATCCAAACCTCGCCCATCGACGTGCGTCGCGGCCTCTACAAGAACATTGTCCTATCTGGTGGATCGACCCTCTACAAAGATTTCGGCCGTAGGTTACAGCGCGACATCAAGCACCTCGTCGACGCACGCATCCGCGCCTCGGAAGCGAAGAGCGGAGGAGCGAAGTCCGGTGGTCTTGAGGTACAGGTTATTACGCACAAGCGCCAGAGACATGGTCCATGGTTTGGTGGAAGTTTGTTGGGACAGACGCCCGAGTTCAGGAGTTACTGTCACACCAAGGTATGTCTTTCTGAGTACTATATATACCCTCGAGATGCAGCGCTAATATTATATAGGCGGAGTATGATGAGATAGGCCCGTCCATTGTGCGGAGATTTGCTCTGTTGGGAGGCCCAGGTGGTTCATAGAGCGAAATGGTTTCGGAAGGTACTGGGTGAGATAGGGGGGAGAAAAAGCTATAGATACTGTAGTTTCAAGCGCCATTGACAGTTTATATTAACTTATATGCTACGGCTGGTGACTATTGATCTGGGCAAGCCATTCGCATTCCAAAAATGCCAAGTCCTTATCTGAGTAACCAGCTTCCTCTAAAGTGGATTTCGTTGCCTTCCACGCCTTTTCCCTATGTCGTCTCTGAACCTCTTCGTTGAGAAGATTCTCAACTGCCTGCCTAATTCTTTTCTTCTGCCCCGAGGCGCGTCTTCCAGTCGTGTAGTTGTGGCCTTTAGTGATCTCGGTAATTACTATCTCGGTTTCTACCCGCCTGACTGCTTCGGCTTCGGCTTCCTCGATAAGACTCTGATAGTTTGCTTGGTCTTGGCTTTGGATGGGCACCAATTCCCTCTCGTAATCCAGCATCCTGCGCACAGCGTCCCGGAGAGTCCATCCTTGCTCAGAGAGGCTCTGTTGCAGTTCTCGCTGTGGCTGTAACCAGTGCTGATCGAGACATCCATCAACTACAGCCGCTAGACTTTTAATCTTCTCTTGGACGAGCTGTAGCGTGAAGATTTGTTTCTCTCCCTGATCCACGCTTGTCCATCTGGTGATATAACTAGACACCGCCGACGACACTTTCTTTTCAATATCTTGATACTCCCAGTCCCGTTGCGATATGAACCCCCTTTCAGCCTCTATGACGTAGTCCCATAGCTTTACTGCGGATTCCCATGCTAATTGACATAGCTCTCCGCTCTGAGTGTGGAGTTCCTGCAGAGCTTCAAATGGGACTGTTATCCTAGAATCCAACCTCACATAGCTCCGAGGTTTCGGCATCTCACAGGCGTATGCCATCGTATCAACCAAGCGCACCTGTGGATTGTTCTCGCCCGTATGCCAATGATGCCCGGAGATTGCTATATACAATCGGGGGTCAACAGAATTATCAACTGTCGATGTGATGTTAACGATGTGGACTCGCCCATCAGGTTGCCTATGTATGACAACCACTGGATGGTAGTGATACAACTCGTCCTGGTGAAGCTCATGTTTCGTTTCCGCGCTCCATGTCGTACGAGGCTTGAAACTATATATTTTCCCAACACAGTTTCTGACGGCTTCTATCTCCAAGGTTATTGGAATCGCTGCTAGGTCGGGATTACTAGCATAGCTAGAATGTGATTCTAGGCTCATTTATGCTATTTCCTCGAGATAGGAGTTGGTAGTTTAAATGCGAATTAAACCCGGGATTGGCGTATAGAATCCAGGGAAAATAAAGGCAGCAGATATTTGCAAATACTAACCTCTCACACTCACAAGATTAATTTCTATTATATCTGGAGCTAGGACTATGGCCTGATCGAGGGTCTCGATGACGATGAGCTGCCAATGGACCCCTACAATGGCAACGGCCTTAGGGTTCTGATAACCCTTAGTCCCCTCACATATTATATTTAATTTGTTTAAAGCTTCTCATACGATTGGCGAAAGAGAGTACTCGGAGACGGATATTTCCATCTTTGGTGCTTCGGAGAAAGTTATAGCCTGTCACGACACCACCTACGTAATGGGACCTGAAAGTCACCTGTTATCGCATTCCGTATGCTGTCATTCGAGACCCTAACTTTGTTTCCTTGACGTCTGGAATAATTACATATTATAATTTATATCTACAGGGCAGGCTTGTATTTACAGTTACGGAGTCAACTACGGTGGCCGTGGAGAATCACAGACTATGGACAATTTACCAGATACTCAGTGGGCACAGGTTTCTCAAAGACCCGGTGGCAGTAGGCCCTATCCCCTGCCCTCTCTTCTTATCTCACTGCATTACCTTTCCAGAAAAGGCAGTCACTAAGCGGTGCCAGACGTCGAATACAAGAAGGTCCCTGTTCCGATTCCCGGCCCAGATGAAGTCCTAGTCAATATAAAATTCTCCGGGGTTTGCCATACGTGCGTCTCTCATACTATCATTGCATATCAAAGAACCACACAAGTCATACTAACAGAATAGCGACCTACATGCCCTGGCTGGAGACTGGCCTCTCAAAACCAAATCGCCCCTCATCGGAGGCCATGAAGGAGCCGGAGTCGTAGTCGAGCGTGGCGAGCTCATCAGCGATGTCAAAATCGGAGACCATGTCGGTGTAAAATGGCTGAACGGTTCCTGTCTATCTTGTTCCTTCTGCCAGGCCTCTGATGAGCCATTGTGTCCCAAGGCGATCCTGTCAGGCTACACGGTTGATGGCACCTTTCAACAGTACTGTATTGCTAAGGCTGCACATGTCGCACATATCCCGCCAGATGTTGACCTGGCATCCGTGGCACCCATTCTCTGTGCTGGCATCACGGTCTATAAGGCATTGAAAGAGTCGAATGCCCGCCCTGGACAAACTGTTGCTATTGTTGGAGCAGGAGGCGGACTCGGTACGCTTGCCATTCAATATGCGAAAGCGATGGGCCTCGAGGTTCTGGCCATTGACGGTGGCTCTGAAAAGGGAGAGCTATGTAAGAAGCTCGGCGCGAGGACCTATGTCGATTTTGAAACCACGAAGGACATCGTAACGGATGTCAAAGCAGCAACGGAGGGGCACGATGGCCCTAACGCCGTGCTCCTGATCGCGCCATTTGAAAAGCCGTTCCAGCAAGCCAGCGAGTATATACGGCCACGTGGGACGATTGTCGCGATCGGAATGCCCGCGAATGCCATTCTTAGAGCGCCTGTGTTTGATACAGTCGTCAAGATGATCACGATCAAAGGGAGCTATGTTGGGAACAGGCGCGACACGGCCGAGGCGATCCAGTTCTTTGCGCGGGGGTTGGTTAGTGCCCCGCTTGAAGTGATGGGACTGAGTCAGTTGCAGGAGATATTCGAGAGATTACGCGCGGGGAAGGTAACGGGGAGGATAGTAGTTGACACGAGCAAGTAGAAAGTTTGAGGAAGAATGGGCGGTTTGATCGACGAAGCGCGCGCGAGATGGCGGGAGCTAGAGGTTGAGGGTGTGGGTGGTTGTGGTTGTGGTTGTGGTTGTGTGAGACAGGTATCATATTTTGCATCATCTTGTGGGGGGGAATTTGAAGATAACGGAAGAAGAGACGGAAAAGTAACTCAAAGCTCACAAACTGCTGATATGATAAATTGTCACCGCAAGTTTTCACGACAGCTATGAATAAAACCAGGTGTTGTTGATCACTCAGGGTTGTAGTTATCACGACTATGTACGCTATCGTGGTTGAAACAATAAGTGGTACGGTTTTCGGTAGTTCTCAGGCATAGGACCTGTTCTATTCATTAGTAGCTGGTCTATTAATTTATAGCCCTGAGTAACTGAGCGCCCTTACTTGTATTTTAGTTGCTGTAATCACTATTGTTACCTATAGCTACTCTCTAGACCTTTGAGGGGCATGAGTATTTGATAGTGAACCGTGCCACTTTTTTATTCAACCGCGTAGCTATGTACTCGAGAGATTAGAGTAAGATCCCACAGCTTCAAAATCCAGTATTAGTCCCAACGAACGCATAGTCTATCTTGGAACTTTTAGGCGGCACATGAAAAGTACTCTTTTGTCTTTTGCTTTTTCCATCGCGTCATGTCTGTTGGATGTTGGCATCGACACAGCCTTTTCCTGAGAGGCGTTTTTGGCCGGCGGCCAACGGTCCCGAGCTAAGCGCTGCGCCTGCCCACCACCAACAGATTGCCGCTCGACATCTCAAAACCAACACACGAAATCCAGGAAAAAGGGTCACGGGTGCTATCGAGGTCGCAACCGTTTTGCAGGCCTTATCAAGGGATGGGGGGCCATTGTTGGCCGTGTGAGGCAGTTTTGAGAGATACATGGAATAGGAAAGCCGTCCTACTGCCCCTCCAGATCGACCCCGTGGGTTGACACCACCCAAGATGACGCGGGGATATTCTGACATTCAGTAAGTTGGCGCTTCTGAAATACGCTTGCCCATGATGTTGGCTGTTTCTAGTCTCTACCAGACTTCGAAGGAGGGGGAGCGCCTGCCAAATTTCGACGAAGGGAGAGCGCCTACGATGGGCAGATTCATCCACAGCCCCCAACCGTTGGAGCTTTCGTTTCAATCCTTATCTGTTGGAGATGGTGCCATGCACACACATATATATATATCACGACCTGCATCTGCATGGTCAGGATCATTCTTCTGTAACACTCTACTCTATCTTCTATTGGCATCTTCCCAAGGCAACGCTGCAAGACTCCGCATTCGGCCGATGTCAAACCCACAAACCACCTACAAACACCTATCACCGTCATGCCTCTCCCATACATTCTCTCTACCCCACCAACCCCCCCACCACTCAATATGAAGGGCCACAAGTCCATCGAAGGCAAAGCCTTCCGCTTCAAGCCTCGCATCGACTGGTCCGCCTCTACACGCAGCGAGCTCGGCTTCTGCGACTCCTTCTTCCTGCACCCGGTCTTCGTGGTGCGCAAGCTCGGCCATGACCGCGCCGAAGTGGTCTCCTTGACCTCGACCCGGGACGACTCCGTTGACCCGCGGAACTACCTCCAGATCGCGACGCCGAACTGGATGAAGAAGCAGACTGGGCCCAAGCTCAACCTCGTCAATACGCCAGGATGCGTGACGCAGCTGCCGAAGACGAGCTGGGTGCGCTTGGACAAGTGCCGTGAGGTGCCACTGGATATTTTGCAGGGGTGGATGAGAGACGATGGCGTGCAGTATATGCTGCGCAAGGAATCGAGGGAGAAGTTGTTTCGGTTCGTGAGGCGCGCCGAGGCTGGGTGGATCGATGACAGGGAGGAGGAGGAACAGTTCCCCTCGCCGCAGTTCGGTTCACCACAGTTCAGTACGCCGCAGTTCGGTTCGTCCCAGCTCCCTTCTTCGCCGCAGTTCAATTTGCCGCGCACTCCACCACGCACCCCATCGCCTTTCCCGATTTATGAGATGCCCGCAGACAACTTTCCTGAGGTTGGAAGCCGATACCCAGGGTGGGGTGGCCTGCATGCAATGGAGGGCGACCCTTTCCTCGACCCTCGCCACTGTAAGCGACAGGGTGCACCAACACCAATGCCGATTCCAAAGGAGAGGAAGGCTTTGGATGTGGATGAGTTGGTAAAGGCCTTGAGAGACCTGGAGGGACGTGTAGATCTGCTGCACACTGCACTGAGCCTCCTGCAGATCGTCCCTCAGAATGGCTGCTGACAGAATCAGAGATCCGAGGCATGGGATATTTGTTAAACGAGGAGAGGGTGCAGGATGATTTGGCGGAAACCATGTTCTGCCTCCATTGTATCAACACCGGACTGTATTTCTTTACTGTTATATCATCAACCAAGGCGGAGGCAACATTGTTTGAGGACGGTCATTTCTAGAATTAGCGCTTGGAAACAGGGACCTGGCGTTTTGATTACCTAGTTAGTTAGATCTTGATATAGCAATTTACTTCCATACAATCTGTGTTTAATTACCTGCTGTGCTGTAACTCTCGCAAGCCGCAATCACTTTAACGCCTTAATACCTTGATACTGTTTATAAACGGTCTATTGTAGAACAACTGAGTATATAAATACAGATCATTCGCCCGGCACTGGTGTCCCAACATTTGAGCCAGACTCGGCGCCATTAACAACCCTCCTCTTCTTCTTCTTTTTCCTCGGCACCACCGCTGGTTTCGCGCCGTAGTTACCGAGAGCGAGATGCGTGCCACATGTAAGGCAGATCGCGCCTTCGGGGGGCGAGCAGAATACTGCGCCTGTTAGCGGTGTTGAATATATATGGGGGGAGGGACGTACTGCTTAGGCAGATGCTGCATACAAACCCGACGTCCACCACATTCCTGTGGCAGAAGCAAGCTGCTCTGAAATCCACCACTTCCTGTGTTGGAGATATTAGATGTGTTCGCGCGCTCTGGTCCTGGAGGAATCCAAGCATGAGAGATTGTAGGAGGCCTTGGGGGTTGCGTAGTTGCATGTAGGTTCCATTCGTGGCGTCGGAAGCTTGTTGCAGGAACACTGTGTCGCCTGATAGCTTGAGAATATCGATTGGGATCCGCAGTCGTTGGGCCGCGAATGTGGTGTTCATGATTGGGATGTATTGATGTGCTAGGTCCCCTGATACTGATATGACGAGGATGCGACAAAGGAGCCCCCGGGGGGTTTCATCTGTGGTATTCTCACTTCCATCTGGATGGGACTTGCCGCTGGAAGCGACACCGGACTCGTTATAAGTTACTGTGGCCTTGTTCGAGTATGAAAGTGCGAGGGTGAGCGCCCCAGCCATTTGGGTGGTGGTTGTGGAGGAGACATCTTCTGTGGTCGTCGAGTCGATGAGCTCTCGTAAGCTCTTGAGAAGGTCGTGCTCGATAAGAGAGAATGGGCGGTACTTGTTCGCATCGTTAGGGGCCTTGCTGGCCGTGCGATCAGGCCCATCGCTCATTGCTGTATCTTCTCCAGCTCCCCGCGTACTAGGAGGGCGGGGGTAGAGCCATGCTGCGCGATGGCTGTGACTCGCGACGACTGCCACTTGGTTGGCATTGTTAAAGGCTAGATGGGCGTTTATGAACACCATGAGATTGGCGACAGCTTTCGAAAGAGGAAGGGTATCATGGAGGAGCGCCCAGGCGTGTGGATTCGTGTCGAGGACGATTGTTAGAAGTGATGGGGACTCCTCTAGGGAAGGGTTAGCGTTGGCATCCACAAAGAGAGACATATAGTACCAGTTATAGTGCGCTCATAGTGATCAGACCCATCAACGGCGTTCATGGTGACGTCCTTGAAGCCTTGAGGCCTGTCCTGTAGGAAAACACGCAGGTAGATTCCAAGCCGACTTCAGGCTGTCCACGAGGGTTGCCGTGGCTCAGAGCCGTTTCGTCGACCACTTTTTAGATTCTTTCATATGACATCCAAAGCTGTATAGATGGGTAAATAAATCGCAATCTCGTTATATCGTCAAAATGGGTTCCGTCGCCTGCGACAGCCATGCAATGTCTTGATATGCGAGTGCAGAGCGCGACCTTTTGGACTTTTTGGAGAGGCGACCGCGAATTTCCATTTCCGGACCCCAGTCAGCCATCGCCTTGATGACGCCCTACCATGTGACCAGACAGCTTGGCTTATCAGTCTACCTACAGCTACGATAAGAGCGGCAGAAAGTGCCCCGCCATATTCGCTCATCATCATAATCCGTCTCTCTTCGTTATATTCTTTTATATCAACTATGGACATTATATAAAGCAGCAATCGGAATATGTCTGATGCAGTTACTCCCCCAACACGGCAGCCCACCGTTAAAGCTGGGCCAAATGTTGACTTCAGTAGATCAGAGTCAGTTAGTGACGAGGTCCTGGTTGTGCTCGCCGGCCTCGTCGAGGGTGGGCAAGATGACGACGAGACATGCCTTACTCTCGATGCATTAACTCGGCTCCTGAGCAGAGACGACAAGAGTAACCCCCCGACTGGAGAAGAGCTGGCGCCTCTCATTGATGCTGACTGTTTCGACACTCTTGCCGCTTATCTGGATATGAGACAAGGAGATTCCATACGGGGACATGCAACCATGACGCTCTCAGCATATCTCAAAGCTTCTGGCGAGCAAGGTGTCAATTTCCTAACTCGATTTTTCAAGGAAAAAGTGCAGAAGGGTACATATGACGACTTCATCATCGCATTCTCAGTGGCGGCTTGCACATTTCCAGTTATACCAGATGTGTCCGCTGAGCTCTTCCTCAGCCCAGGGTTTGTCTACGGTTTGGGCCCCTTAATGAAGAGAAAGTGGAAGAGCAAGAAAGTGGAGCAGGCATGCCTTGATATGCTCAATGTGGCTTGTATGCATGGCGCTTGCCGCGAGGCAATCCAGAAGTACTGCACAGAGTGGCTCGAAGAGATCGTGGTTGAGGCACCCAAGGCTATCGACGATCTACATAAGTCAGAAAGATATGCTGTTGTTGAGGATGGCCCCCTCCAACAGCGCCTACATACACCTGCTGTCAGGAATCTGGCTGCTGTTATACTGGCCAAGCTACAGGTAGGCTGCCTGGACCACTGTATCCAAAGCACGACAAGTAACTAAGCTAACTGGGTCTCCCAGGCTGTCCCTTCGGCTCCAGCAGCTGATTCGAAGGAAAAGATACAGCCAGCAGTGACAAATGTCGACGAACTAACAGATATCTTCAACCAATACCTTACCACTAACGACGAGTCGCTCCACAAAGGTTCAATCGAAGGCCTTGCATACGCCTCTTTGCAACCGGTAGTGAAGGAGAAGATTGCGAATGACCCAGCATTCCTCAAGAACATACTTCATGTTCTAGAGACCAACCCTCCAAAGTCTTCTACTACCTATGGTGGTCTCTCCATCCTCGTCAACCTCACCACCTATCTTCCGTCGCTCACAGAAGAGCAGAAACGCATAACTCAACTGAAAGCTTATGCCAATGCTTCTCGCCCGTCTCATGAGGCCGACCCTCTAAACAGTGATGCTCATGTAGCGGCTAGGTGCAACGCCGTTTTCAAGGCAGAGGCTATCCCTGTTCTTGTGTCTCACTCTGTGCAAGGGTCCCTAGCATCCCTAAAGCTCATCGTCCAGATTCTCCTTTCCATATCTCGATCTTCTGAGCTACGTGGACGTATTGCACAGCAAGGCGGCGTAAAGCTGCTACTACAAGCATACAACCAATTTCCTGAGACCGACATAAGTGCTAAGAGGACGACAGCGCATGCGCTTGCAAGGATTCTCATATCCACAAATCCAATCCACATCTTTGGTGGCTCAAATCCTCATCCACTGAATCAAGCTATCCGACCGCTCCTTTCTCTCCTCTCTGATGACCCAACGACTGAGATGAGAGACTTACTCCCTGCATTTGAAGCGCTGTTGGCCCTCACGAACCTCGCGTCTGTTGACAACGACGCTCGAGACCCCATTATCCGCGATGGTTGGTCTAGCGTTGATGAGCTCCTCTTGTCAAACAATAAACTGGTCACCCGGGCGTCAGTGGAGTTGGTCTGCAATCTGATGCAGAGCCCCACGGGCGTGGCCAAGTTTGCAGATGGAAGCAAGCAGGCCAGCAATAGACTTCACATTTTACTTGCTCTAGCTGATTCAGAAGACCTCGCGACCCGGCGAGCGGCGGGCGGTGCACTGGCTAGCTTGACAGAATGGGATACCGCTGTTACTGCGATTCTGGCACGCGAGCGGGGTGTAGCTATATTGCTCAAGTTGTGCAAGGAAGACGAGGAAGATTTGAGGCATCGGGGAGTCGTGTGTGTGTCGAATATGTTGAATGCGCCAGGGGGTGGAGCGGAGAAGGCTGCGGCTAAAGTGAAGGAGGCAGACGGCATTGAGGCACTCAAGGAGTGTGCAAGGAAGAGCCGAAGCCAAGAGGTCTTAGAAACAACAGTAGAGGCGTTGCAAAAGCTGCTGGGAGACACTGGCACGAGGTCGCTTGAGATGGCGAAGGCCGCATAACTTGGATCTGTAGCTAACGAATTTGATCAAGCGTAAAGGGGCGGTAGGCATGTTGTCATAGTAGTTATTTATCTTGTTCCTTTCGTCTATATACGGAGTTATACATCAATGAGACACTTATGCACCTGTTGGCTTCACACCCTCCACTCCACCCGTTGCAATGATCGCCTCTGCATCGGCCACATCTGCGCCTAGCTTCTCTTCCACCCCCTCCATTACATCCGCAGATGGTATGTCTGGCAACGCCTCGTCGATCCTCGATAACACAGCAACACCCTCCACATGCCCCGTTTGCGGAAAGAAGTCGAACCCTCTGATACTCTCAATCTTATACCTCCTGCCCAACCCACCATGCCCATCCTTGCCATTCACATACCCGTGCACCATCACGCCCACATCGCGAGCTTGCGTGTGGACATTGCAGCTCACATAAACCACTCTCCTTGGGCCGAAACTGAGTAACTGTCTGAGGAAACTATCATCACAGCCCTTTCTCGGCGGGTCGATCACCACCACCGTTTCGTCGGCTGGGTATTTAACGGACTTGAAAAGTTCAGGGGCGTCGGCAGCGAGGAAAGAGGCTTTGGACTCGGGGATGTTGTTGAGGGATGCGTTCTTGGAGGCGAAATCGATGGAGGCGGAGGAGATGTCGATGCCGGTGCTAGATTCGAAGAGGGAGGAGAGGGTGATGGTGAAGAGGCCAGAGCCGGAATATGCGTCGATTAGGTACTTGACAGGCAGCTCGCTTGAGGAAGTAGGGGGGATGATGTTTTCGCGGATGTACTGTGTAAATGGTGGGAGGATAGAGTTGTTGTTCTGGAAGAAAGCACCAGCGGGGTTGGTGAAGGTAAAGTCCTCGATGTATTCGGTTGAGGTGGCGTTGTTGTCTGTGATGCATGTTTTGAGATCTGTAGTCTCGGTACCCTCGACTGGGACAGCGATTGTGTTCTCCGGGATGGGCGATGGGAGTTCCGAGTTAGGCACTCGCTGAGTAGACTCGCGGAGCAGAATCGTAGCACCACGCTTGTACTTGTCCAGCTCCACGGCTACGCGGGCGCGCTCACTCTTCATTCCCTTTCTAACGGCGTCGGTGCCGATCGGGCAGTCCTCAATGTCGAGAGTTATGCGCCGATTCTTCTGCATGAAGCCAATTTCTGGGGTCTTCTCGAATGCCTTCTTAATGCCTTGTCTGGCATCGGCGCGACTCCTATATCCTGGCGGTCCATCAAAATGGGGCGTGAGCTTCGTGCGGTAGTTGTATTGTAATGGACTGCCCATCGTATTCAGAACAGCAGGTACTAGCTCAGTTGGAATATGTGAGAAGTTCTTGTAGGCCTTTTCAACGATGGACTTCTTGTGATCGAGTTGTGTTGAGTAGTCGAGCATCTGGAACTGGCAGCCAGAGCATTTCGAAAAATACTGGCAGTTAATTCTGCTATCGTCTCGGAGTGGTGATGGCTCGACGACACTGAGGAAATCGGCGAGGGAGTAGTGGTGTTTCTCAAAATGCTTGATGACTTTGACTCGCGCAATATCGCCTGGTGCCGTGAATGGGACGACATAGATCTGATCTGATCCAGGGGTTACAGCCAGCCCATCGCCCGTAGATGATATCTCCAACACTTTCACGTCGAGTTCTGTAAATGGTGCTGGCAGCGTAGCCTTCAATTCCGACTCTCCCTCTGCGATGCTGGCTTCACCATGCTTGGGATCTTCGAGTCGCTGCCTCGAAAATAGATCTGTCACATCTGCCAATAACACCTCCTCTGTCGACCCTTCCTTGACTGGTTTTTGTTTTTGCGTCTTTTGCCTCTTATTTCCACGCCCGCCTTGGTTCCCGCGCCCACCTTGGTGGTCTCTCTTGCGATTCTCGGCGCCCGCCGGCGCAATCTTCTTTTCTGTCTCCATTGGCCGGTAATTGAATTGTCGTACCGTTCTTAATGGTATGAACAGTTTTCTAGAAATTGCCCTTGAAAGTTTAAACATCGAGGTTCCAATGTCGAATCAGAGTCCATCTATTTCAAAATAATTTCGAGGCCAATTCGGTGTCGGATAAATATTATTGCGGCAACTTAAATTTATCGCCAAAGGTGCGGCTGCAACAACCTCATACTCAGGGAGGAAGCCGAGAAAAAAACCCGTCTCATACCGCGGTGTTCACGATGAGCGTCTCACGCCCAGCACGATGTGTGCTCTCCTCCGCATCGTCAATTGTAAAGGCGCGGCCAATGGTCCAATGCCGAGATTTCTCAACCACCCAGTCTCTTCCGGCTCGACGTCGTCCTCGGTTTGCCAGTGTCAAGGCCGAGGACATGGGATTGGTATCTCAGGTTCCCACAGAGCAGGTGCTGAAGAGCTACACCAAGAAAGATGAGCAGAACCTGTCGAAAAGATACACCCCCGATCAAATGCGTGTCATCGCCGCTGGCGAGGAAGCAATCGACCTCGAAGACATCCGCAGCCACGGTGTCGTCCGTAACGACCCCTACGCATTCAAGTATCTCGACGACTTCGCGGTCCTTCGCCCTACTCTAGACAAAATACCCAAGCCCGCAAGCACTGTCCCAAAAGGCGCGCGTTGGTTGAATGAGACGGAGCGATTCGACCAGGTCAACGAATGGCTGGGAAAGATGACGGAGGAAAAAGAATTACAGGGGCTGACCGAGCCTAACGCTGTGCCCATAACGCGGCTAGACCTGCAGAAGTTCATCGATGAAACTCCATCGATGACAGGCGGCGGCAAGTTTGGGTCCAACGTTCTTGCGCCTGCCCTGCCGAAGGTCAAAAGCATGGCCGGGATGTACCGAAATTCGACTCTTGTCGATTCTCGCGACCCCACCGGTACCTACGACAAATTGAGGAGGCAGACTGGATTAAGTCTTGATGAAATCCTTAACCTGGAAGTAAAGAAAATCGTGTCTCATAGTGTTAACAACATGACGCGTTTGGGCCGAATCCAGAGCTTCTATACGCTGTCTATTGCTGGCAATGGGAAGGGCATGCTTGGGCTGGGAGAGGGGAAGGCTGCGGAATTTGTAGATTCATTGAATCAATCTCGCATGGCTGCCATCAAAAACATGAAGCCAGTTCCGCGCTACGAAGATAGGACGATATTTGGCGACGTAGAGGCGAAAGTGTCGGCGGTGAGGGTTCAGTTAATGTCGAGGCCACCTGGTGAGTGCCCCTATGACAACTTCTTCATGTCTCGCCTTTTTCAATGCGGTACTAATTTTGTTTCCAGGATTTGGACTCCGCTGCCAGTACCTTATTTTCGAAATGTGTCGCGCCGCCGGTATCACTGATATAGCTGCGCGTGTGCCATACGCGAGGAACAAAATGAACACGGCCAAGGCTACATACCATGCGTTGATGAACCAGAGGATCCCGGATGAGGTTGCTCGTGGGTTAGGCAAGAAGCTCGTCGATGTGCGCAAGGTTTACTACGGAGGAGACCAGCGGCTTCCCAAGAAACAGAGGACAGATGATGCTGAGGCGTAAAGAGGGTTGAGGTCTAGGATAGTGTACTGATACGTTTAGAGGTGGTACTGTATAGCGAATTTGTAGTATATATAAGATATTAAGCCACAGCTGTCTGGACATTTATTTTCGTGTCTGGTCATCCTCACACCAGCAATCCTGGGTATCCTTTAACGCCGTAACTCCTTTTTCCTTCCTTTTCCCTCGGCTCACTCGCAGTCCCAGAGAAGCCAATCTCCACAAGCAGCCCTCAATGATCTTGTCCAGCACCTTGGTCACCAGAGTAAATCTCCTGCTGTAGCACTATACTGTATACGCTCGCCTTGAGCAATGTAAACACCAAGCTCGTTTTGCGTTCTAGCTGTAGAAGTCCATCCAGAATTTCAGCAGTCGGTGCGCCTGCTAATCCGTCGAGGAGGGATGCGAGCTGCATTTTATATTAGCGTAGGTTGACAAATAATGGGCGGCATAATACATACCTTCTTCATATTGTCAGCCAGGCGTTCGTACTCTTCCAGCACATCCTGTTCGAGAGGGGAGAGGTCGTCTGGTCCCGGGGGACTGGTGAGGGAGAGAGACGCAGTCGCGTCATTGAGGTCCGTAGTCATTGTTTGTGAGAGGACTGGATTGTCTCTCTACTCAGCGGTTGGAGAGTTTCGCGGTGTGCACAGAGGCAAATCTAATCGTTGCTGTCGTTGCGCATATGTGGGGTTGTGGTCGCGTATGTTGACGTGTGGGGGGTTTGGCAACGCGAGGCTTCAGCCTCGTGAAACGTGAAATACACACATCATGACGAGATATTTGCAACCATTGTTACTCTTATCTATGTTCACCTATTTCCTATTCTTTGATCATATGCAAGCTAGCAATCTATATCTCATCTAAATAACTTTATTCTGCAGCACTATACCAGAACTCATAGTTGTTGATTATATTACCAAGTAATCGCTTTTAATTCATCTTGTCTCAGTCAGTCAGTTCCAATCAGACAATACTGCACCATTACCAATCCATCACTGTATCAACAAACTATTCGCAACGGCTAGCACAGCCAGCTTGGGACATTTAGCAGCTTCGCTTTCATTGCCTCTTTCAGAATTTAACACGGGCGACTACTCTTGGCCGCCCATCCCGGGGACATGGCACCCATCGACCGCAAAGCTACCCTCGCTTTGGAGGAAGATATCATCAAGCTTGGAGAGGCAGCATATGACCCTGAATTATCAAAGGAATCAGCCGAGGCAGGAATCCAGGAATTTGACACTTTTCTAGAAAGGTTTGCAAATTGCATCCGCTCTGTCCTGGTGCTAACAGCTAACCATTCTTAGGACGGCTGCGTATGTTCTGCTTCCAGCTCTCGTCTCACTTGTCAAACCTGGCGACAGGGTGAAGCCATGGCTTCGCCCTCATATTACTCGCGCTCTATCATTTCTCCCGCTTCGGCCGCGAGGTGTCCGTAGCACAATCGAATTTGTACTCTCTGTGCATCCAACCACCGCCGCCACCGCCGAGGCACGAGGACAGGAGGCAGCATCGAAAGGTCCTCAAATTTCACCAGAGGCGCTCACCTCTGCCACGCAGCTGGTCTGTTCTCCACCACAAATTGTGACGCCATACTACTGGTTTGAGCACCTTGCTCCCCAACTATTCTCGTTACTGGATGGCAATGGAGGGCTCGACATGGTCAAAGTGGCAGCCTACGTAATCGGATATGGGATTCTTGGAAGGCCTCAGTTTGGAGCTCCCCCAGGTAAGTAGCAATTTCAATATTTAGTGGGCATCGATCCTAATTTTGCTCTAGACGCTCCAGGATGGCAACTCTTTGCAGAACCTATTCTGAGATGTATCGATCCCAGCCAGGGACGGTCTCTGGCCAAGAGCGACAGCGAAACAATAGTAGGAGCACGAAATGTGCTTTCTTCTGAAGCTGAGTTGGCAGATGCGCTCCGGAGGCTCGCCTCTTTGATAAGCTCACATCCGAATCCTGGTCTGTCAAGGCGACTTCTACGAAACATCGTGCTCCCTTTATGGTCACTCGCATCATGGCCAGCAGAAGGCACCGAGCTGGAAGATTATCGTGCACCGGCTGGATTTCTCCTGCATATTATTCTCCAACTTTCAGTGGATGGAGCCCAGCTGATCCGCATAGCTGATAACTTGATGTGCCGAAGAACTCACGGTGGGAGACTAATGCGATGGAAATATGTTGAATCTGGAAAAGGAGGCATCAGCATTGTGAAATCTTCTCCGTCAGACGATGAACCTATGGGGAAACTGCTCTCGATTCACCATGTTAGCGATGAGAAGTCGATTGACTTCAAGGTTAATGCTTTCTTAGATCTTGTCAAGTTGGCTTCTACGAGTGATGCTTTTGGCATTTCGAATCTCTTTATTACAATATGTAGACGATGGCTAGTGGAAGAGGATGAATCCAACTCACCGGAACTCGTAATATCGGCCCCTGGATCTCGGCCACCACGAAATTTCGAGGAAAAAATAATAGACGCCAAATTACTCCAAGGCCTAATTGAAACTGTACCAAACAAGCTCGTTGAGGAATCTGCGCAAGTTCTGGAACTAAGCTCCAATATTCTCCATCGAGCCAATCGAAAAGAAGATATAGAAAACGATGATACCGTCGCCATAGCGTTGAGCCTACTGAATATGGTGCTCACTTCTCCATCCTTCAAAGCTTCCTCCATGAGCCCAAGTTTCGTCGCATCAATAAAAGAGTCGCTCGCTTTCAAAGCAAAGGCACAAACTGAATCATCGGCAACAGCTCAAAATCTGTTGATGTTGTTAGACTTCAAACTAATAGAGCCAGACGCATTCGATGTTCCGCCTCCAACAATCTCCGAGCGAGTATTGGAGGATAGGCTCACTTACAAGCTAGCTACTGGCTATATTACGTCCCCAGACTCACCGGCGCCCGTACGAGCGGAGGGTCTAGATCTTTTGACGACTTTAATAACGGCAAGGAGTCCTATTCTCGACGTTCCTGCGACAATGATTTTGCTATCATCCCTCATCCAAGACGAGGAGGAATATATCTATCTACGAGTCATCAAATCTTTTATTCGGCTATCTCTGGCGCATCCAAAATCCGTCTTGAACGGCATTCTCGAGAGATATTTCGACGCAAATGAAGATCTGAACCTCGACACGCGTCTGAGACTGGGCGAAGCCCTGGCGCAGGTTATCGAAAAGGCAGGCGAGACATTCACCGGAGACGTCGCCCATCACGTGTGTGAAGGGCTCCTCGCACTTGCAGGTCGCCGAGGCCATCGCCCTAAATCACAAGAAGAGAAGGCTAAGCGGCGCGCGGCCGAGAAGCGCAAAAATAAGGCTGCCGAAGATGCCTGGGGAGGGCCGGTGCCACAGCTTGATGATATTCCCGAGGATCACAATCCTGAGGTGGATGCGATTCTGAACCAGATTGTTGAGGGCTGGGAGGGTAAGCGTGACGAAGAAGATGTCCGCATTCGCGCCTCTGCTCTGTCTGTCTTCGCGTCGGCCATTGACACGAATGTTGCTGGTATTGGTTCCGCCATTGTTGGTGGCGGTGTGGACCTGGCAATCAACATGCTACCCCTCGAGCCGGAGCCTGAAAAGGCTATTCTGCGACGCTCGGCAATTCTAGTCGTTTTGGCGCTCCTTCATGCGATTAGCTCCGCTAAGGGGGCCGGCAGGGACATAGGAATTGGATTCCAAGGACAGAGCATGGCTGATGTGTCGAGGATATTCCAGTACATATCTGAGACAGATAATGATGGGTTGGTTCGACAGCATGCCACGGAAACACTGGAGGAATTGAAAAATTCGCAGGTCAACGAGTTCTTTAGAACTAACCTTCAGAGCAGCTTAGACGACAACTTAGGGCTACAGTTCGACGCACTACGGGGTTTGTCTGTGAGCCAGCGAAGTGCGGCTTCTAGCCCAAACCCAAGGATTGAAGAGATAGAGTAGTTCATGTAGGAAGATGATGGTATTGACGAAATTATGCTCCGTACCTACTATAACTAGAGTACCATGAGAAGAATTACTACTACAAACGATTAGAATATGGACAGCTAAGTTGGTTTTGATATAACTCTGTATTCAAGCCCGATCGACAGCTTGATCGACGGGAGCTTGGACGGTGGCTTATGTGCCAAGACCTGTCATCAACGGGGCTGATGAAGGTACTCCTGTGGTGCAAAGGTCTAAATATGGCCTGTACATAACAGAAGTGTTCATGGCCATTCAAGCATTGAGAGATACAATCAACCAGCCAGTTGCTCATAAACGGAGGTAAGTCGTTGACTATAAAAGAGCATCTCATAACTCCCCCCTCTCACAGCGGCGCCACTTTAATCAGCACAGCCTTATCCTCCATAAAGCTCTCCACACCCCCAATATAGCTCTCCCTCCCAATCCCGCTCCCCTTCCACCCTCCAAACGGCATATCATTCCCCTTCGTCGGGCTCGAGCAGTTCACCCCCACCGTCCCCGCCTCCAGCTGCTTACTAACTCGCATCGCACGATCAATGTTCTTAGTGAACACCGAAGCGTAGAGTCCGTACTCGGTATCGTTCGCCTTGGCGATAGCCTCTTCCTCGCCCTCGAAGGTGTTGATGATCACAACCGGTCCGAAGATCTCTTCTTTCATGATCTGTGCATCTTCGGGGGTGTCGGTGAAGATTGTGGGGGAGACGTAGAGGCCGGAGACGTTTGGGAGGTCCTCGGTGATCTTGGTGCCGGACTTTTCGCCGAGGGCGAGGTAGCGCTTGACCGTCTCGTGCTGGACTTTGTCGGCTTGGGGGCCCTGGGTTGTTGATGCGTCTGTTGGGTCGCCGAGCTTGGCGTTCACGAATTTGGTTTTGAATCCTTCTATGAAGGTCTGGGCAATGGATTTGTGGACGTAGATTCTCGAGTTCGCGAAACATCTGTGGAGTCCGTTAGTTACTGCAACAATAGCCCCTCCGAAGATAAAATCGTCTCCGTCAAAGACTAGGCTTCCGGAATGGGAAGTCAACTCACGTCTGCCCACTATTCCAGCCAATACTTGGCACAGTCGCCTGGATCGCTTGCTCAATATCTGCATCCTCAAAAATCAACGCCGGTGATTTTCCACCGAGCTCAAAAATACAGTTCTTCAAGTTCGAATCCGCGGCGGCCTTCTGAATAGCGCGTCCTGTGCGCGTGCTTCCCGTAAACGAGAGGACGCGAATGTCCATGTGCGACGAGATCGCAGCTCCAGCCGCACCATGTCCCGATATAATGTTGAACACTCCTGGTGGGAAGCCAGCTTTTGCCACAAGCTCAGCAGCTTTCGCGCACTATGTCCAATTTAGCTAGCCCTACCTTCTCGAGGGGGACAACTTACGGTCAAGGGTGCCTTCTCACTGCTCTTTAATACAACGGTATTACCCGCTGCCAGTGCGGCAGCTCCTTTCTTTGAGAAAAATATCAGCGGCGCATTCCACGGGATGATAATCCCACAGACGCCGTATGGCTGCTTCACGCCCATGTTGACAAAGCCAGGGGTATTAAGACTCGAGGTACCCATTGGATAGGCAGCCTCGGAGAAGTAACGGAAGTAGTCCGAAGCAGCGCCGGCATCAAAGAATGAGGTGACTGGGCGACCCATCGACTTCGCCTCGAGCTGTGCAAGCTCGGCAGAGTGCTCAACAAAGAGAACAGCGAGACGGGCTAGGTAGACGCTGCGCTCTTTGGGGGAGAGGGCGGACCAAGCTGGGAAGGCAGCCTTGGCAGCGGCGACGGCGGCGTCTACATCTTTGGCGGTTGCTTCAGGAACTGTGGTCTATTAGTATAGATCAACATATATGAACGAGTATGAGCGAGGAAGCACAGCCCGGGCTTGCAATGCACAGTACCTTTAGCTATGAATTCTCCAGTGGATGGCGAGTGCAGGTCGAAAGTTTGAGACTCATCAATGGGTTGGAACTACGGGAGGGTCCAATTCCATTAGTTACAGGCGCATTTTGAAGACGGAAATCAGATTCGATGTGAAGATTTAAATGGGATCTATGCGTACCTCGCCGTTGATGAACAGCCTCGTTTCGATGGGGGAGGCAGACATGATAGTGTGCGTATGGTATATAAAAACAGATATGGATATTTGGGGATATATATGTCGAATCTATATCAATAGTCTGCAGGATAGAACCAACACATTTAAAGAAGATGGCGTTTTATTTAGTATATCATGGCAGAGGTAACAGGTTGACACTAATGTTACATACATATGCGGGGTCCTTTCCACCCCACAGCGGTCGGGTCGGGCTCCGGGACGGAGTTAAAGGGGCCGGCCCCAAACTGTTAGTTATCCGTCCCGTCTACGCCATATTTATTAAAATGCTATATGATAACTGATAATCTTATGAAGACGTCAATATCTTATGATTTCTTCATGATTTCTATTGTAATTTGTAATATCAAATTGATGTAGATAGTATGATAGTACGAATCAGACACATATTAAATCAATCTCAAAATGCCGCAGGGAGCAGATCAAATGAATACTAGCTATCAGCAGATTCTCTACGGGCGATGACGCCTGCTCGGCGGCGTGTAGAGTAGCGCTAAGGGTACAGATTAGGTGTGTTAAGCCGAGGGAGATGAGACGGATGCCGGCGAGGTCTCCGGCAGGGACGACGGGCTCGAAGGAGGTGCGGAAAGCGATGTAGGCATTTAGAGTTCGAGTGATGGTGGAACGGTCCAACACTGACTTATCTATACTGAGATTGCCCCTGTTCAAAATACAGAGCATGGAGGCAACAAGAATGGTCCGTTGCTGCTACAACTGACTATCGTTTCTGGGGTCACTGCCTTGTTCCCCGCCTCTTTCAACGTACTCTTTCTCTCAGCCATCTTGGCTCCACATCCTCGGACCAAATACCACCTGCTTTACAACACCCTCTCTGGTCTTCCCTAGGTACATTATTTACTTGTGGTTTTTATAGATACAAGCTAACTTTCAAGGGGTTTATCCTTGTGGATCTATACCACCGTTCACAGCTCAGCCCAGGCCAAAGCGGATCTTCAAACTCACAATACACTATGGCATCAGCATCTCTAAAAAATGTGCCGCTCGAAATCCTGTATCAAATCACAGATAAACTGAGCTATGCATCGCACCTCGCTCTCTCTCTCACCTGCCACGAGCTCTACCACAAAGTTGATGCTCCTCGCCAGCCATACACTCCACCAAGAACGCCTAGAGTGAACACCAAAGCCTACATCATGGATGATCTCCTCGAGATCGAGAGATGGCCAGAGCTCTACACCTCAGAGTCAAACTGCCAGCAGTGGGCTATGAATGATCTCTTTGCTTGCCGTGTGTGCCTACGTTTCCGCCCGGGTACTAAGTTTCTCTTTCCCGCCCGAGATTCCCATTCCTGGGTCGACGATAGGGGGAAGTTATATGTTGATTATAGTGAAGATAGATGGGGAAGGAAGTGTATGCGGTGCTCAATCGCTCTTAGAGGGCATACGTTTGACAGTGACGTAGAGGGGGATGCATGGTAATATCTAGGATTCTGCTCCAGGACTCACCACGGCTCTTGGAAGAGTTTTAAAAGTTCATGCTAGCAAATGGAAAGGGTGAAACTATTTCGGACATCGGCCGGGAAACTTCAATGGCGGCACTATTTATTACGGCTCTTAGAAGGGTTTCAAAAGTTCATGCTAGCGAATGGAAAGGGTGAACTATTTTAGACATCGGCTGGGAAACTTCAATGGCAGCACTATTTATTACACTTTAAGGAGATGATGGAATAGGACTTCACTTTGTGTGCGCTTCTCAGACAGGAGATAATTGGATGGGGGACTATGGACCGTTTATTCTCTCTTACATTTCTTTTTGGGTTTTTAGTGTTTGCTTGCTAATGAAATGAATTCACTCTGCCAGTGCACATCTTTCCTAAATTACCGCCCTTTACTTTGATAGAAGCCTCATCTATCCAAGACACCACACTGTAATACAATCATCAACCTTACAACTCACCAACCATGGCATCACTAGCCACCTTGCCAAGCTTGCCAGTCGAACTGCTCTACCAAATATCAAATCAGCTCAGCTATGGCTCGCATATTGCTCTCTCATTCACCTGCCGGGCGCTCTATATCAAACTCGATACTCGCCGCCGTCTATCTGCTTCCTCGGCTCAGGGCAAGGCCTACACCATGGATGACCTTCTCTAAATGGAGGAGTGGCCAGAGCAAAATCCTCCACACCCCACGTTCAATGTATACCTAGTCAACTTCATGGCCTGTAGGATCTGTTTGAAACTCCGCAACCGCGCCAAGTTTTGCACCCATTTCAAGAGGTACTTTTATCCTAGACGGAACCCTCGGAAGATTATGCGGAGGATATCATGAAATGCAAGCTAAGACAGGTTTGCTTGCCGTGCTCGGTTGCTAATGGGATTTATGATTCTATGGAGGAAGACGGGTGGTTTTTGAGCGAGGGGGGGGTTTACTGGCGCCTGTGCGATGGGTGTAATGAATTCTCGCAGAGCCTTCGTAGATTATTCTCAGTGGAGTGGGTTTGTAAAAGTTGCCTAGACGCACCGAAGGCATAAAAGGAGGAGAAGCGAAGCTGCAGCGCGTTTATTCACTCTTGGTTTCTTTGTTACCCTTTTTAGCGTTTGTTTATCACTAACTCAGACTTCCATCCTCAAGCATCGTTCTTCACTCTCTCAACATCACCTCCAACCTCACAGGCCATGGTGACAACAACGACCTTGCTGAGCTTGCCAGCCAAAATCCTCCTCCAGATAACAGAGAACATCAGCTATGCGACTTACCTCGCTCTCTCATACACCTGTCGTGAGCTCTATTCTAAGCTAGAAGACCCTAGTCTAAGGCAACTTCGGTGGAGCCTCAGTCCGAGAAACCCCAACTACACCCCTTTTAAACGAATACACTTCCTAAGGAACCCCTACCTAGAGAAAACCCGGGCTGAAAAATACAAAGGGAAAGCCTACCCCTACATCAGTTGTGACCTCTTCGAAATAGAGTTATGGCCCGAGTTCTCATCATCCCATCACAAAACCCTTGAGTCACCGGGAGCAGACAAAAAGGGCTTCTTCGCCTGCGTCTCCTGTCTCAGAATCCGCTCTGCTGCGAAGTTCGACATTTCGAGAACGAGGGGCCTCTATATAGCAGAGAGGAGGTTTATGCGCAAGTGCACTGAGTGTCGGAGTGACTTGGATAGATACCATAAATAATTTCAGCAGCCGGTATATGCACGTTAGCCTTGCCCGTGTCGTGGGTTCTTGTCGGGAGGCAGGGACTCGAAGGAGGCGAGGTCAACCGCAGGTGTGATGTTTGCCAATACATGCGGGTACCAGTGGCCAGAAATAAAGGCCGTCTTCATGTTTATGATGGTAAGTACTCGAATACGATACTCACATGAACCATCACTAATTTATCATCTCAGCCCCTTGTTGGATCCCATCCGACTTCTCAGGTCGTCAGATCATCTTCCCTGGATAATAAGTAGAGAACTCCCCCCGATCAAATACCGCATCACTAACACCACTACGAGGTCCATAGAACACATATTCTGCCTACTTGAGTTCTTGGATATTGGAGATAATGGGGCGGAAAGCTGCAGGGCGTTTCATCACTCATCTTTGCGTTTGCAGAAGCTTCGGGGCATTTCTTCACCCTCGACTTCTTTATGGCCATTCTCAGCGTTTCTAGAGACTACATGGCATTTCTTCACTCTTCACTGCATGTTCCCTCGTGACGGCTCCATCTTTTGTTCATCAATGAAATAAATTGACCATGCTTCTCCCATGCTGGGCCTCACCACTGATAATCTACACCTACCAATCTCCCACCACGCCAAAAATGGCACCAACAACCCTCCTCGACTTACCCACAGAGCTCCTGCTCCAGATAGGAAGCTACCTCCGCTACCCCTTCCACGTCGCCCTCTTCATGAGCTGCCGGCTCTTCCACACCATCCTCCCCGACCCCATCACGCGCCCCTCCCCACCCAACGACATCCTATACTATCCATACGAAATTGGGGGCCATCCCCGGCACTTAATCAAGAAGCGAATGTACGACATGTTGGACCTCCTACACATTGAGACATGGCCCTGCCATACCATATCATACCCTCCTCAACAGCCCGGGCACGGGGACTTTTTTGCTTGCTGCTACTGTCTCAAGCTCCGGCCCACACATGCCTTCTCCAACGCTATGATGAAAGGGCGGCGCGGAAAGAACAGCTACATCGAGTTGTCGGAGGCGAGGCTGGGCCGGTTTTGTATTCCCTGTGGGATTCAGGAGGGGAAGTACATAGGGGGGACACAGATGGATTATGGGGGGGCGACGGGAGGGTCGGGGGTTGTGTGTAAGTTGTGTCTGAGTTTTTCAAGACGGACATATGGGCCCGAGATCAGGCAGACGGGATATGGTTGTGATCACTGCCAGCCTAAAGACCAGGTGTTTTGGTTAGCAGAGGTAACAGGGGCATAGTCGATTCTAGCTCCAGAGGGTTGCCAATGCCTGAGCAACTGAGTCAAACGCCTTAGCGCTTTTCATATGGAACCCCTATCATAGAAATCAACAGTACGCACCCCAATCACAGAAACCAACAGTACCATCATAGTGTCCCAGTCACTCAATAAACAAAACATAGCAGTCAAATCCTAGATTCGCTACCTATCAATCTCCTATTACCTCCCCCTCCCTCCTTCCCCCCATTCATTCCCTCTTCCCATGCCAAACTTTTAAGGTTCCACGGTATTATTTCATTTTTTCAGAAATCCCCTTCCTTTTTTTGTATAGACGCCCTTCTGCGTAACACACTCCCAACACACGGCTCAAAACAGCTATGTCCGGTGTTGATCCCCTGCCACTAAGTGGAGTTGGATGGAGGGAAGCGCATTTATTTCGTTCCGAGACCCTCGCCGGCCTCGAGCTTGGCTTGGCCGTACTTCTTGAGGCGGATGGCGTTGATGTTGATGAATCCGGCTGGTGGTGTGTTAGTATGCGGTCCCTTGACTAGGGTGGGGGCCAAAGTGGAGTTGGGGACAGGGGACATACTAGTATCAACAGGGCTGAAGTCAACCAAGCTGTCCATGGAGGACTCCTCCTCCGAGTAGAGCTTCTCGGTCTCCGAGGAGCGGCCGAGGATGAAGACGTTACCGCGGTAGCAGCGCATCCTGACCTCACCGTTCTACGTCAAATCATTAGCATACTATTTCGTTTTCACAGAGAAGGTGAACGGAGGAATACATACGACGCTCTTCTGGGAGAAGACGAGGGAGTTCTGGATGAACTCGCGCTCGGGGGAGAAGTAGAGACCGTTGTAGAGGATCTCGGACCAGGCGTGGGTGACGAACTGGTCACGGAGGGCGCGGACCTTGCCGTCCATGACGAGACCCTCGATGTCGAGATGGGCGTCGCGGAGCTGTTGGGGAAGTTAGCTTGGGTACGATGGAAGTGGGGGGGAATCCCGAGGTTCAAAGGGGTTAGGAGCAGGGGGTTAACGTACGATGGTCATGGCTGGGGAATCGTAGCAGCCGCGGGACTTGATGCCGACGTAACGGTTCTATAACTCAATTAGAAATCATCACACAACGCGGCCAGACGCAGTACGAACCTCGACGATGTCGATACGGCCGATACCGTGGAGCTTGCCGATGGCGTTAAGAGCAATGAAAAGCTCAAGGCTGTCGGTGATCTCCTTGCCCTCAGTGGTGAGCTTGACTGGGATACCCTTCTCGAAGTGGATCTGGATATCTTGTGGGGTGGCAGGTGCGGTCATCGGGTCATCAGTGCTATTGAAGTTAGCAATTGTATTTTTTCGCGGGTCATTGGCCCATTCGATTTTCGCCAGGGTGTACGCACCGAGTCCACATATCAGTTGGTGGCGGCTTGGATGGGTCCTCGAGCTGACCGCTCTCGTAAGAGCAGTGGGCAATGTTGTCGTCCATGCTGTATGGCTTGGCCTTGGTGGAGGTGACTGGGATGCCGGAGGCGGCGGCGTAGTCGAGGAGGTCGTTGCGGCCCTGGAAGCGGTCGAAGAACTCGGGCATGCGCCATGGGGCGATGATCTTGATCTTGGGGTCGATGGTGAGGAAAGCAAGCTCGAAGCGGACTTGGTCGTTGCCCTTGCCGGTGCAGCTGGGGGGTGGTTAGTTGGTAAGTCTTGTATACGGATTTTCGGGGTAATTGGGGAAAGTTTGATGGCTCAATGGATGTATGGCAGACTCATAACTGATGAGAAGCACATCCACCCCGTCATCGAACCGTCTCTACAACAAAGCTCGGGGTATCACTAACCCGTGGCTAACAAATTGGCCTAATCACGAAAAGTCAACAAAATACTCATTTTCAACATTACCCCTCCCCAAGAATGGAAATACTCACATCCCTCCTCAGCGGCAACCTTCATCTGGGCACGGGCAATGACGGGCCTGGCCAGACTGGTACCGAGCAGGTACCTTCCCTCGTATATGGCGTTGCACTGGACGGCGGGGAAGCAGAGCTCCTCCACGAACTCGCGGCGCAGGTCGGTGATGACCATCTTCGTGGCGCCGATGGCGGCGGCCTTGGAGCGGACCTGGTCCCAGTCCTCCTCCTAGGTAGGGTATTAGACAGTGTATCCATTGATAATGTAGAGGACTACAATTGGGGGTGTTGCTGGTGGGCAGGGAGCGAGATTGGGAACGGAATGTTGTACATACCTGGCCGACGTCGGCGAGGAAGCAGACGACCTCATAGTTCTGGTCGAGCAGCCACCTGAGAATGGTGGAGGTGTCGAGACCACCGGAGTAGGCGAGGCAGACCTTTCCCTTGGAAGCCATGATGTCGGTTATGCGTTGTTGGTAATTTGTGGTGGAATTGAGTATATAAACAAAAGATGGTGAGGGTATGAGTCGGAGGGGAAGTATGAGAAGGGATCGGGTGGGATGGGAGGGGATTGTGGGGGAGTCAGTCGAAATTTGTTGTGGGCTGCGATAAGATAAGGTCGGGTCGGCTTATCGAAAGGCGGTCAGGGGAATGCAGGAGGGCGGTAAGCCGAACCCCTCGTTGTACAAATATGCAAAGGGAGAATCAATAGTTTCAAAAAATGTGAATAAATGTGAATAATATGAATTATGGGAAGGGTAGAACCGGAAGTAGGCATAATAGTGACATTTTGATGGTAGTAGTAACACATTTATGGTGATACTGCATGTAGTATTTACCGGAAGTGGTAATATGGTAGTGATCAAAGTGATAAAACGGCAATATAAAATGTGATACATATACAGAGGGCATTAAGTATATTTATACAATTATATTCCCATACGCCTGTCATGCCTTATTTATGATAGGTATAGTCGAGTAAGACGGTCTAGATCCCTCACAGCATGCAGTCTCAGAGTAGAGATGAAGCACGTGACCAGTGACGTAAAGAAAATCTCGTACTCTTCACTTCAGATGAACACAAGAAAAATAATCGGAATAAATACAGCAGTCACATGATCACCCGCTCACCTGAGGAATATTTCCTTTGTCCTCTTTATCCATGACGACATCCCAAGTCTACCACCAAAATATCACCGAGGTATTAGAAAGATAGGACGCTATCACCTGAAAAGATAGCCAAAAGCCTAGCCAAAGTCACGTGAATCTTCGGAACAGGATTAACCCAACATGTCTGCCCATGCCCATACAAAGTCGAGAAGGTGACCGCCACTTCTGTCCTGGTAGCGAAGACCAATAAAACCCTCAAGGCGGGTAACATCGGTATGTGTTAAATGTCTCACTATCCCGCACTTTCTTACCTCCTCACCGTTCCTTTTCCCCGCGTTCCACCGCTCTCTCCCCTCGCTCCTTCCCGTCCTTTTTCGGTGGCTTGACGAGGGAAAGAGCGGCCGGCTGGCATGGCTAGTGCTTTCTGCTTCATTCCTGCCTTATAATCTGCAGCCCGAAGGATTCAATGGTGGGGTGATTGGGTTGCGGGGGAGGGGGGAGTATAGTTGACTGGTTACTGAGGCTATGACCGCCCATGAAGAGACTTGTTTCTAGGTATGAGAACTTTCATGGCGAGATACTCGTTTATGAGAACTCGTGGTTGATGGAGGTGTCAAGAGAATTCACATCTAGGGTGCCAGAGCGGCGAACTGGAAAGTTGTCGTCGAGAGAAAGAGGGATAGAATAGCTTCAAAACAAAACAAACCTTATCTTAGAACGTATATCTAAATTTAAAAGGGGGCCATGTACAAATATTCAAAATAAAAACCTAATAGAAATAAACTGAGAATATTGTAACCAAATATTTTAGAATTCATATAATAAAACGGGAAATAAATCACCAGAAACCAATATATGGTGTTATATCCTTACTCAATCCATCTCAAACTCTCACAACTACAATGGAACATCAGGTTTAAAATCCCCATAAATAAAAAATAAGAACGTGAACATCCTCATTCCAAGATATCATATCTAGTAACCTGATGTTCAAGACACGATGGACAATTACTATCACAGCAAAAACCATCCAAGATACCACACAATATTCAATTCAGAGTAATCAATTCAATTTAACCCACTACAATAAACCCCCACAACACCATCGCTTCCCTAAAGTAAAATAAAAAGCTGGAAAAAGAAGTTCATCATCAAACACCCAATCCCCATCCCATCCCCCCTCCTCCCAGTATCCGAATTCCAAACACCTTCTCCCTTCGCCAAATCCAAGTTCACTCAGATAGGGCGTCCCTTTTACTCTCGCTCAAAGACAACAGACAAACAAAAACAAAAGCAAACACAAGCAAAACAGACAATATCCCCACAACTAAGCAGGCTGCTCATACACCACCACGCCTCTCCCCTCAACCCCCTCCTCGACCCCCTCCCCGGCCTCCTCCTCATCGTCGTAATAGCTCCCCTCCTCCGACTCGCTATACTCGGTCCCCTCATCGATACTCCCACTAACATCCGTCCCAGTCATGGTACTCACAGTCCCACCACTCTTCCTCCTCAACGTCCCACTATCACTAACCTCCTCATCATCCTCCCGCCCACTCTCCTCCTCACTCTCCTTCAGCGCCAAGTTCTCCTTATCCAACTCCCCGTACCCACGCCTTGGCTGACTACCACCCCAGCTCTTCCTCAACGCCCCGCTACCGCTCGAGTTCTTGACACTGTGGCTGCGCTTGACGCCGCCGGTGGGGACGTTATTCGTGATCTGGTTGAGGGAGAAGTTGCGTCGCGAGGCGCCGGCGGGGTTGGAGATGGGGTGGGGGATGACAGCGCGGGGTGGGGCATTCATGGCCATGCCCACAGCGCTGTGCATCGTGCCCGTGGAGCGGTTCCGCGAGGAGCTTGCGCCGCTCGTCACCGAGCCGGTTGCGGATGCCGCGTGACTAGGGACGCGCTTGAGGTTCATCAGGTCACGGCCTTTGGTCTTGCCAATCAGGAAGGCGCGGGAGTGGTCGATGACGCCTTCGAGGATGCGGCGCTCGAGGCCTTCGGCGCGGGCTTCCATGTTGTGTAGTTCCTCGCGGCGGATGCGGAGGGCTGTTTCGAGGCTTAATACGTCAGCCGAGAGACGCATCTTTTGCTGGAAGAGACCGTCTTGCTCAGCCTTGAGCAAGGCAACAGAGTCTTTCAGCTGTTGTTCCTCGGCGCGTTGTCTGGCAACATCCGCTTCGACGCGTTCTTTCTCCGCCAATCTTTTCGCTAGAGTAATCGCCGCTTCATCAGCCTCCTTGACTTTGTCTTCGTGGTCGTTGGAGATTCGCTGCGTTTGTATAGACACAAATTCGGAAACCTCAGCAGCTGTTTGCATTACTTTACGATGGATCTCGTCAAGCATATCGAGCTGGGCAAACGACTTGCCCGCAGAGTGCATATGGTCCACGAGCTTGTTCAACTTCTCCTGGACCTCTCCGTCATCATATTTGTTAGACGGGGTATTTTGCAGTAGCCCTTGAACAGAGGTCAATGAGGCAACGTCGCGCTCCTTGATCTTTTCCTGAATAGTATCGGTTGAGGTCTTGGAGTGTTCGTAATGCTGGCCGACAATCAATAGCACATCCTTGATGGAATCGAGGATCTTCGGGTTGTAATCGTTGACGTTGCTGTTCACATCTTCAACTGCGCAAAGGGTTTTCATGACTTGATCACGAGTGAGCTGGTTCTCTGTCCTAACTTCAGTATGTGTCTCCTCCAGCTTCGTATAGGCATCCTCGACACGATTGAAGACTGTCTTTGAAGCTTCCTCCATCTTGTCAACGGAGTCGGTCAGTGTAGAGCCGAGCGTGTTGATGAGCAACTTCAGCTCCTCCGCAATCGCCTTTGTGTCCTGCAGTGCAGCGTCGGACTCGACCCTCCTCTCTTCGCCCAATTTCTCTTTGGACTCGGCCGCTAACTGAGCATCGTCGTATTTGAGCATCAAGTCCTCGAACTTGTCGTCAATCTTCTCCCAGGTCTTTTCGAACTTCTCATCAGATTCAAGTTTCGCGCCTACAACCCCCGCATTGGATTGTTCGAATTCGACTTTTATGGTTTCTAAAACCTCCTTAACATCTTCGGTGATGTTGGCATTGGAGCTAATAACAGGCCCCAGCCCTTCGAGGAGTTTGCTGATCGAATCGACGCCCGTGGTGCCTTCTTCCACCTTCGACTTGATTGCATCTCTGAACTCCTCGATGAGAGTTTTCACCTCGCTGACTCGCTCACCAACACCGACAATTTCTGCCTGGCGTTCCTCAAAGGCGGTGTTGTTAAAATCCTTCATGTCATTGACAATGTTACCAAGGGTAGTAACATCCTCCTTACTAGCAAGTTCCGCAAGATCAGTGGATATCATCTTGTCAATTTGGTCCTTGACGCCAAGCACAATGATTCCAACGTTACCATCGTTTTCTGAGACGTCTTTGACGTCCTGAAGCATAACCATAACGTCTTTCACCAGAGCCTCAACAATGACAACATCCTCTCGCTTTGCCGTTTCCGGAATTTGTGCCAAGATGTCCCCGATTGAGTCTCGAGTCTCTCTAATAATATCTTCGACAGCGTCAAGGTGATCCTTCTTGACTAGGTGTTCCGGATCCAAATCATCGATTTTTGCTTTGGTGTTCCGAAGGAGCGTCTCAATGGCTTCGAAATCCTCTTTGTGCACGCTCTCCTCGCCGACCTGAGAAGGTTGTCGGCCTGACATTTCCACGACAGATTCCTGCACATGACGCAAGGTCTCTTCCATATGCATAATATCCTCCCTGCACACCGAATCCGCTGGGGGTACGGAGGATGGGGGAGGCATGTTTTCGAGCGACTCGACCTTAGCACCCAGCTGAGAGATTAAGACCTCAAGGTTCTCGATATCATTCCGTTTGAGTCCCTCGGTAGCAATTACAGCACCGCTAGTAATTGCGGCAATTTCCCTATCACCGGCGCTGCTGTGGTTGTCGTGTAGCCCACTATCGCGTAGACGGTCGATGTCAAGCCTCAGGCCCTCCATTCCTGCCTTAAGAGTATCCAGAATCTCGTAGTTCACTGTCATATCCACAGGCTTGCTACCAATCTTTTCTACTTCGACCCTCAGGCTATTAAGGCCGTCATGAAGAGCGTCTAGGATCTCCCCGGTTCCAGATAGAATGCTCTCACCACTATCCCTCGGTCTTTCCATATCTGCTCGGAGGTTGTCCAATCCGTCTCTCAGGGTAGAAAGGATCTCCTCTCTATCAGTATCCCTCGGCCTTTCCATATCTGCTCGGAGGTTGTCCAATCCGTCTCTCAGGGTAGAAAGGATCTCCTCTCTATCATCATCCCTCGGCCTTTCGGTGTCTGCTCGGAGGTTATCCAATCCGTCTCTTAGGGTAGAAAGGATCTCCTCTCTATCAACACTCGATCCCGCTGGGACGATAGAGGTGGCCATTGCTTCGCGGAAGCTGTTTAATTCATGCCTAACAGATTCCATTGAAACATCCGAGCCTTGAGCCATAGTGTGGGCCAATTCTTCACGTAGCCCGTCGAAGTTGTCCCTTATGCAATCGATGATTTCGTCCTTTCCGGTAACGTCAGCAGCACGATCAACGTATGTTTCAATGTCGATTCGGAGCTTCTCAAAGCCATCCTTGGTCGCATCGAGAACTTGTTCCGTATCCCGCCCATGAGCGGCCACATTCTGCTTAGCTTCGTCGGAAACAGCCCTAAATTCACTATGCATGGCGTCAAGGACTTCTTGGAGACGTTCGTGGATTTGCTCGCCATAGGCATCGGATGTCTGTGGAATATCCTCCAGGCCAGCTTTGACGGCGTGAAAAACGTCGTCCCTCGTGAGAGATTCTCCTCCAATATCGCGGCTAAGTTCATTGCCTTGCATATTCTGGATTGGAAAATCGAAGCGGCTCAAACCCTCCGTAACAGCATCGAGCATGTCCTCTCTGATGGTGTCGATGTCTCTGGGTTCTGGCGGGGGAGCTGAAGGGAATTCAAACTCCTCTAGACATTCTCTCACTGCATCGAGGATTTCATCCCGCGAGAGGCTTGCCTCCGTCTCAACTTGGGGTGGCGTAAAGTGTTTCAGGCCTTCCACAACAGCGACAAACACCTCCTCTCGTGTGGCGCCAACCTCACGACTAGTGTCTTGAGGCATATACTCTTGAATACCTTCTTTGAGGCATGTTAACATCTCCTCACGCTCTAATCCGAAATGCTGTAATTCGATATCTGGCTTGTAGTTCTCCCATGCTTCCCGGACTGCATCTATGACGTCTTCCTTTGCAACACCACCGGGCTGAGTGTCGGTGAGAGCACTCCTGACGGCGTGGTATACCTCTTGGCCATCAACATTGCTTCGAGATATGGCTGAAGACGATGATTGTCGGCGAGCTTCTCGCATTACGTGATCCAGATGCTGTTTGAGGTCCAGAAGACCCTCGTTTATAATCTGAGCTACCTGCTCGTTTGAGGCGGCTGCGTCTTGGGATGAAGCACCGGGATCATTCCTTGCCTGTTCCAGTTTCCTCCCAATGTCACGGCCCATCCCAAGAACTTCGCCCCGAAGCTCACGCACAAGAGCCTTAACTTCAGCCGTAAGTCCGCCTCCTTGTGCCACGCTATCTTTAATGCTCTTGATTATCTTCATCACGTCTTCGTTGATAATGTCTGACGCGGGAGGCTTCGCACTCCCCTTCGATCCACCGCCAAGAAGATTCTCCACACGACTAACCATGGGCCCTGAACGGAGTCCATCGTAATCTACTTCTGATTTCGGAGGTTGTTCGAAGCTGAAGTCACGAGGCCTATTGGAATTATTGCCGCCACTCTTGTTGACGATCAGCGCACGGTGACCAGAACCTTCTTTGATTAAATCCAAAACCTCGTCCATCTTTTTCGCTGTTTCCATCCCGTCGTGAGAGAGCAGGTTGGACACTTCAGTTAATCGAGACACAAGCAGGTCTTGGCCTTCTTTGGTCCCCATTTCCCTCAAAACTTTCTCTAGGAGGGCAATGGATGCAGAACTATCTGGATTGTAAGAAGTCGGGGCTGGGGTCCCAGTTAACCCGCGGTCGATTGAAGCCGAAAATGAGGTAGGACTTGGTATCCGTGGCAGCGAAATAGATTTAACGCTTCTTGGTTGCGGGGTATGGGGTTTATCGTCGAGCATATAGTTATCGCTGGAGCGTAGCCTGTAGGGTGACTGCGATGTGGGCGTAGTAAGATTTGTAGAAAGGTCTCGAAGGCTTTTCCTGATATCTTCATCCCGCGCATTTGTTGCCTCTTTAAGGCTCACCAAGTCTGTGGCGTTATCTTTGCTTCGACGGTTCAGCTGCGCCATCTCACGTTGAAGGCTTGTCGCAATGCTCGTGAGGCTAAGAATTTGATTTGATATGGCGTCGAAACTTTGCGGAACGCGCACCATAGCAGTAGAGCCATTAGTGGTCGTATTAGGTGGTGGGCTTGCGCTTTCCCTGCTTTCCCTACTTTCTCTACTTTCTCGGCTCTCCCTGTTGGACATAGATTGTAACGCCAGCATCGTGGCAGACTGTGGGGAACTGCTGTCGCTCAGAATGCTCGATTGAGGTCGGCGTAGCGATGGGCGCACGTTGAAGTTTTCCCGTGGTGTAGAGACCGATGTAGGCGTAGCTGAGCGGCTAGTTTCCTTCTCTGGTGATCTCGCCATGTCGTTACATTCCTCGTCATCTTTCTTTTCTGGTGATGGAGGACGTTGAGGCGTCCTCTCTGGCGATCTCTCGGGTGACTTCGTCGGTGATAACCCCCCACCATCTATGAAGTTGCTTAAGTCTCGTACATGACCCGTTTGTAATGACTGCATGCGCTTGTGGGCAGCGCCCTTGATAAGAGACCTCTCTGGGGTTTCCATGCGCTTTACTGCACTATTTGCGGTGAGTGGACCTTCTCGGCCCCTCTCCGTCAGGGCTGCGTGTGCCGATTGTATAGCAGTTGAGGTATTCGGCCGCGAGGCAACACTTGGTGATGAAGGGTTTAATGGAAGTGGAGGAGGTGCTCTGTCCGGATCAGAGCTGTCCCACCTAGCAGTTATGGTCAACGACGTTTGGGCATACTGGGTAACACGGGGCTCTCTTACATGGGGATCATGGCCTTGCCAAAATCGATTGAGCCGGAATTCTGGTGCCTCAATCGCCTCTCGTTCTCCCGCGAGCTATCCATCTCGTTGAGTGGCATCGTTAACTATCGCAAGGCGAGAATTGTCACTTAGAATGTTGACATCCGGCTGTATGTAGTATGGAATGGTGTATATTTGTGAGGTTCGAGTAATTTGAGACAGCTCGTATGGTATGTTGTATGGGATATGGGGTAGAAAAAGTAGGGTCAGTGGGGTACTCGTAGTGTATATTGCCAGCGATGCGACGAGAAGAGACGAGATAATCGATGTTGCCGCTTTGGGCATATACAATTGAACCCTCCCACCTCTGACGTGGTTGGCCCTTCCAAGTTTGTTTACTATCAATTCGTTACTCGGCAACCATATATACGCTAGTCTGTATCAGAGTAGCGCGTTTGATGCGGTAACGGACCAATCGGAATTTTAGCGCGCCAAGTATTTCCGCCCTCTCCGCTCTCCTTCCACACACCTCTAGGGTTTGCGAGCCCTTGCGGCTCTTTCCAAGCAAGCGAAACTTTCGAAATTGGGTAGTGTGCATTTCGACGAGGGACTCTACGAATCGACCCAACAACTCAACGCCAAACGAAAGCCGACATGAAGTGTAAGTAGATATACCGGCCACAAAACGAATACTCCAGAACCTGTCGCTGATTATGGTCTTCAATAGTCCTCAAGGTTGGCCGTGTTGCCATCATCACCCGGGGCAGATTTGCCGGAAAGAAGGTGAGACGAAATTGCTCCCCCGCCCCTCCACTCCCAGATGCGAAATCCAATACTGCGACGACTTGATATCAATCGATTCTACGATGCGACCGAAAAATATTGAGAGCGAATTGGGCACTGGCAGAGCGTGGACATGGAGTGCGAACACGAGCAAATAGCTAATACAGGTCCAATAGGTTGTGATCATCCAACCCCAGGATTCCGGCAACAAGTCGCACCCATACCCTCACGCACTGGTCGCCGGTATTGAGCGCTACCCATCTCAGATTACCCGCCGCATGTCCAAGGCCCGCCAGACCAAGCGCTCCAAGGTCAAGCCTTTCATCAAGGTCATCAACTACAACCACTTGATGCCAACACGCTACACGCTCGAGCTGGAGGGTCTCAAGGGTGTTGTCACTGCCGATACCTTCAAGGAGGTTTCGCAGCGTGAGGAGGCAAAGAAGACTGTCAAGAAGGCACTGGAGGAGCGTTATACCTCGGGCAAGAACAGATGGTTCTTCACTCCTCTCAGTACGTACCAAGCGAGATGCATACCAATTACTGTATGCGATGAGATTGAAAAAGCAGCCACTAACATTGATTCCAGGATTTTGAACGGTTTATTGTCGGTTGGGGTTCGGCATGGGGTTCGCATAGCATTTCCGTCCGGAATACGGGCTAAGGATTGTTGCATTTAACAAATGAAAATGCTGATGAACCTTCCATTTCAGAACTGCGTGCAAACACTGTGTGAAGTGATCACATAATATAGTAAATGCAGTTCTGTGAACCTTTCGTGTCCCTTTGAAACTGTCATAAGTAAACCAGACCTTTTCTTTGCCTTCACGTCCCTTCAAATTCCAATTCCTTACTGTTGCTGCCCTCGGCAGAAGAGCCTCTAGCAGGTTAGCCACAAGCCCATAGTGGAAAGCCAACTCTGTTATTACCTACACACTGCTTTTAGTTTATTACAGGTTCTACTCTACTATTAAGCAAGGCGAGCCTCTAGCATGTAGTTCTGCTATCACAGTTGCTGCTCCCGGGAGAAGAGTCTCTGGCAAATGAGCCACAGGCCCATGTTCAATAGCCAACCCAGTTATTACCTTCCACTCTGCTTTAAGCTTACTACCGGTTTTACTTTTAAGCAAGAAGATTCTCTAGCATGTAGTTCTGCTACCGCAGTTGCTATTCTTAGCAACGAGCCCCCTGTATGCGGTTCTGATATATAGAGCCGCCTCATAAGCCAGCCCTTTTTTATCACATTCGACGCTGCCTCGAATATATTACAATTTCTACTCCAGACACTTAGAGCGAGCGTCTTGTCATCTGGTCTTTGTTATCCTCAGTCGATTGAAAATGATATCCTTTACTTATCTTCACACCCCTTTGAGGGGGTTCCAATTCAATGCAGTTGCCATTATCACCAGCTAGGGGCTGTGGCACGTGGTCTGGCTGTTAAGCATGGTCGCCCACAAACCAAACCTATTACTTGCCTTCACTCAATGTTTTCAATTCACTTCAGTTGCTGTTTTGCTTCTGATCAAGTTTCTTCTTCGGATTTGTTACGTTTCCTCCTTCAACAAACATCTACCGTACCAAGCACACGCCTCCATCCATTCAAGTCATACTCGGCCTTCGGTATTCTATTGCTGTATCAAACCTCATTGATATTTGAACGGGATTAGGTCATTGCCGATATGGCTACTAATTCAGGCGACGGGCCGCCATTTAATGGCCGCCATGTTCTCAAAGGAATCCCATACAATAGCAACGATGATCTTCCGGATGCCGACGCATCTAACCTTCAACAACCCACCCCAGTCACAAAAGGCAGCATCTTCAAGAATATATTCAAAGGATCGAGCAAGCCAAGTAAATCGGAGAAGACTGATACTCCAACCAAGTCAGACAAATCTGGCAAATCTGTTAATCCGGCTGACAAAAAAGCCAATATGTGGACGTATCCGCAGCATCTTGAGCCTCCATCCCCGATGCAGATTCTGCAAATCATGGAGGCTTCACCAGAGCACCAAACCAAGCTGGCTATGGAAAAGGCCAAGAACGATGTCGGGCTCAAACGGCAAGGAAATTCATCAAAGCTGAGCCACTCGGAGGCTAACCAGTCAACTGATCCTGTGATCACTTCACCAACCTCTGAACTGAAATGGTCATTTGATGGAAAGTCGGTCCTCAATTACAAGGAGCCTGAACAGAGCCAGTTCCACAGCCCACCGCCTAGAGAGCCAGTCACTACAGCGCCTCAAGGCATGTGGCAAGGTCAGGTTTCCGTCCCGCATCAGACGTACCAAAATCAAATGATGCCCAGAGTTGGGAACGAGGTTTTCGCTTCGACCAAGGGACCAGCAGTTTGGTCTAATGTGAAAGAGGTTGGAGTTGGACCGTCTGGGCCCTCCTTCCCAGGTGGCAATCCATCACAGCAGGTGCCCGAACCTAGATCGGAGAGATATAATCCTGAGTTTGAGAGATTTAACCCTCGATCCCATAAATATGTGCAGCCTGCACAGCAGGTGCCCGAGCCTAGATCGGAGAGATACAATCCTGAGTTTGAGAGATTTAACCCTCGGTCTGATGAATATGTGCCTTCACAGCAGGCCCCCGAGTCTCGATCTGAGAGATACAATCCTGAATTCGAGAGATTTGATCCTCGATCTGATAAATATGTGGTGCCATCCTACCCGATTAACATGAGCATTCTCCGGACTCCATATGAGATTGCTGAAGCAGCCCATTTACAAAATCACCCGGGTTGCAAGTCAGAGTGGCTTGTGTATTTGAATGGTTACCGTGAGGTAAGAGATATAAAGAAATCCATGTGTCGAACTGTTAACTAATCTGCTGTCGATCTAGGGCCAATACAACATCATGAGGCCTCCCAACCCCCCTCGAATGGATCCACTGTTTTCATTCTTACCAGCCATGGACCCATTGAACGAGGCAGTAAGAATGGCGTCGCTGTTCAACCTCGAACGTGACTGGACTCCAAGGCAAGAACATAGGGCAAAGGAGCTCATACAAGCCTCGATGGAAGAATTTGGAGTTACGGGGGTGTCTATTAGCCTCATCGACACTAGTCACGAAATCCTCAAGGCCGAAGTCGGCTATGGATACCGTCGCCGACTGATAAAGCGATCGGAGAGCATTGCAGCCCATGCTCTCTTCAGTACTGAGGTTCTAGTTGTCGTGGACACCAAAAAGGTATTTCAATTTATCCAATAATCTGCGCCGAGGCTGACTGTTCTAGGACTGGAGATTCGCAAATAACCCGCTAGTTGTGGACGGGCCAAAGATCAGATTCTTTGCGGGGGCGCCCATACTCTCCGGTAACTGCGATGTTGTCGGGGTATTTTGCATTTTCGGCCGAGAACCAAGGGATAATTTCTCGGCCGTGAAGCGCAGAAGCTTAGCTGACTACGGTGCCCTATGTTCAGCTGAACTAAATACCTTAATAGACAAGTCGCTTTCAAAAGAAAGCCAGCGCACACTTGTCAAACGGGCGAAGACTGAGGTATGGGATCAGACCTACCTCCAAAGCGAGCCCAAGCCCAAAGCCAGAGACCGGTGGTTGCACGAAGAGACGCACCGCATGCTCTGTGGAGAGCCAATTGAAGAGGAAACAAAGCCTATTAATTTCCCCAAGTCGTTCGAGGAGCTGTGGCAGCGAATGGGCAATGAATCTCCGGACGAAGAACCAGTGCACAACTCCGTGTCACAAGCCCTGGGACCATACATAAATGGACTCCACGCCAATGTTACGTATTCGTCCATCGACGTAAACTTCAGTACTCCCGCCAAGGAGAGGGATACTGTGACATCGGATTATCCTCTTCTTGGAAGTGATAACGAGGGGCCGGATTCTCCGCCAAGAGGCTCTTCGCCGAGATCTGAGTCTCCCACTTCCGGGGGCTTTATTTGGAGACCAGACTCTCCTACTTCACAGGGTTTCGCTGGGAGACCAAAGTCTCCCATCCCAGCCAATTACCCGGCGCCGAGGCCATACTCCAGTTCGGATTTAACTTCTGTGGAGGTAAACCTTCCCAACACGCCCGCAGGAGGCGAATCCAGTGGGTCCGGTTCCGCCCCCCAGACAGTGCAGGATGTCCTAGATGGCACTGCTTCGGTTCTCCAGTCCGAGTCTTCTGAGGTGCCTGCGCGAAGACAGCGCAAGAAATCAATTCGCAGCATCTCGCAGTATGAGGAAGAGCTTAGGAGAAACCTTGAGAATGGTATCCGTGAGGCACATCGTCAAGCAACGACGATTGCTGGCTCCAGTTCAACTGCCATCACTGGAAGCTACAATACTTCCGAACAACCATCGACGCAGGCAACGACACCTCTTACTTCTTTCAACACTCGAATGTCTACCCTTCAATTTGTGGATACCAATAGGCGTGCAGAGGCTGATGCAGCAGCAACAACTGTTGCCAAGAAACTCGGCCTGAACAGAGTGTATGTCGCTGAGATCTCTCCCAGCAGCGACCTCATGATGCCAGGCGGAGCGTCTGTCACGGGCATGGGCGTGAGGATCTTAGCATCCTACAATTGTCCCCCCGATATGATCCTTGATACGGACTTCCACTTGCAGGTCCTCCGCAGCGAGGTCGGTGCCATCTCATGGCACGACAATGATGCCCTTCCTGGGGCCACAAGCAAGGGACTATTAATCCGCCTTCATTCGAAGGGGCCTTATGGTGTTCCGAGAGACCTCCACACTGGAGGCATTGTCTACGCTGCCATCCATGTGGCGCAGGTGCAGGATGGAATAAACACTGGGATCACCGACCAAGAGCAGGCCGCACTCGTCAATGCCGCCAATGAGATGAAGGTTATCTTGTTCAAGAAGAATGACAAGAGAGATCGCAAGGATAGTGCATCTACATCTCATATCGGTAATCTGATTACACCTACTCCGGTGGCCAAGGCTGAAGGCGCTGGACTTGGGCTTTCTATTCATTCTCCAGCCATTGGGACTCCAAAGGCTAAAGTTGCTGGGCCTCAGCTCCCCAACCTTGCTTCAACATACAAATCTGGATATGAGGAGCACCCAAACTCGATTAGTGTGCAAAGTATGGAGGAAGCCTCCAGGGCCGTGGCTGAGGTTTTGAAGTTCAATATGGATGAGGAGTTAAACCCTCAATGGTAATCATCGATGTTGGCATATATATATGTCCAACAATCATTGGATGAGTTTCGTTTCAAGAGACAATACCGACTTATACCAGCAAAATGCACGTGATGTTTAGCTGGGAACACTTCACGCAGTTTGCCATGATGCAAACTCGTTGAAATCTTACTTGTTTGGCGACTTTGGTGCAATGGCCCGAGAATCATGCTGCTGCGTTTGCTACCAGACAACAGCAACAGGGTGCAAGTTTACTGCTCTCGCTACCAATGACCCAGTCATCGAATACATCGCCATCAGTTTACCTGTACAAATTACGACTTCACTTTTCTTTTCTCATTCTTTTCTTTATGGTTCGCGGTCTACGGTTCATCTTTCGTGAGTGGAAAATCCTTTGTTATGATGTCGGAAAAGGTGTTTCAGGAGTTATATGCGAGGAGTTACTGGGGATTGTACTTGAGAGTTACTATGTGCTTTTTTTTCTTTACGGTTTACAGTTTATGGTTCTTCTTTTGTTCTCGGACAGGCCTTTGTCATTGTGTCGGAGAGGCGCTATAGGAGTTGCATGCAGGGAGTTATCTGGGGGTTGTACAGGAGGACTTCAACATGAATGGTTCTGGAAGGTTACTATACGGTGGGATGGACTTACGACGGAGTATGGGTGGACTAAATTGCAATGGGGAGTATTCGGTGGGGAGTTTCATGGGTTACATTGCAGTGCCTTGCCTGAAGGGCGAGTGTCACTGGCATCATTTTCTTCTTGCATTATACCCGATATTTGAGAAGATGGTTGAGGAGGAATAGTGGACAGATTGATTTCATGATTGTGGAGAAGATGGTTGAGAGGGAAGAGTGGACAGATTGATTTCATGGATGTGGAGAAGATGGATATTCACGGAGGAGAGCATGTACGATAAAAAATTGCCAGTAGGAAGGAGAATAAAGTTCGTAAAAAATCAGCCGACTGGCCATTCTTTGAGTGAATAAACCCAAGTGATGCATTATAGAAAGGGCCTCTTGAAAATACTCGATGCTTCGAGGGAGAAGGAACAAGTAAGTCTTCACAGATGGGCCGAAACGAAGCAACTGGCAGCATCCGTCACAACTACTGCCACTCCCCAAATCCCCACATACCTGAGATACAGGCTACACCTTTAGTGAAAGAATTCCCACGGTAGGATACCTAACATATCAGAATAGATTGCCGAATCCTCACACGTCAAAGATATATCAGAATCCCCGTATTAGAATCCTCGGGAGTATAATCTTCAGCAAATTGAAGTCGACTGTCAAATCTAAAATCCTTCCAGTAAGCCGAAACTATAGCTTCAAACAAGATAGCTATTCTTATTAACATTAAGCTCCCGCTTGAACTTTATAACCTTGCCAAGAGTAGATGACTTTATCTGCGGAAACAAAGGTAGAGACGGCAAGCCCGATGACCACGCGCTTACCCGGACATGCAAACGGAGAAAATCCAAGGGACCTCACAAACAATCTACAGGATCACGCACAGGACTGCGGACAGCTTCACAAACTATTCAATTTAAGGTAACAATATCAGATCACACACTCCAGTTTCTAAGGTAGATGTTTCTATTTTACAGCTAATGCATTACCCCCCCCCTCGTGCGCGACAGCTCGCAACCGGCCGCCTCGCCGCCAACTAAAGAGATAGATACATAGCGCGGAAGTGAGGGGATCTAACGAACACAGGAAATCAACGCGGCGGTGTTGGTCCTTTATGCGACGAAGGACTTGGTGAAGGAGATGACGGTCTCCTTGAGGCGCGCCTCGAGGTCCTTGCTCAATTGACCCTCCTTGTCGAGAGTGTCGAGCAGGCTCTGCTCGTTCGTCTTGAGGTGGGCGAGGAAATCGGCCTCCCAGGTGAGGATCTTGTCGACGGGGACGGAGTCGAGGTGACCGTTGACACCGGCGTAGATGAGAGGAACCATCTCGTTGACGGCCATGGGGGAGTACTGCTTCTGCTTGAGGAGCTCGGTCAACTGGAAGAGAAATTAGCTTCTGTACATTTTTATGGAGTGCTATGCGGGGATACTTACACGCTCACCACGGGCGAGGGTCTGCTTGGTGGCGGCATCCAAATCGGAACCGAATTGAGCGAAAGCGGCAACTTCACGGTATTGGGCCAAGAAGAGCTTGAGCGAACCGGCAACTTGCTTCATGGCCTTAAGCTGGGCAGCGGATCCGACACGGGAGACGGAAAGACCGACGTTAATGGCTGGGCGGATACCCTTGTAGAAGAGCTCGGCCTCCAAGAAGATCTGTCCATCAGTGATGGAAATGACGTTGGTAGGAATGTAAGCGGAGACATCACCACCCTGGGTCTCAATGATGGGCAGGGCAGTGAGGGATCCACCACCGTGCTTGTCGGACATCTTGGCAGCACGCTCCAGAAGACGCGAGTGCAGGTAGAAAACGTCACCGGGGTAAGCCTCACGTCCGGGAGGACGACGGAGGAGGAGCGACATTTGACGGTAGGCAACAGCCTGCTTGGACAGATCGTCGAAGATGATGACGGCGTGCTTGCCGTTGTCACGGAACCACTCACCCATGGAGGTGGCAGTGAAAGGAGCGATGTACTGGAGAGGAGCGGCCTCGGAGGCAGTGGCGGCAACAACGATGGAGTACTTCATGGCGTCGTTCTCCTCAAGGGTCTTGACGAGCTGGGCAACGGTGGAACGCTTCTGTCCAACGGCGACGTAGACACAGTAAAGCTTCTTGGAGTCATCGGTACCGTTGTTCCAACGTTTCTGGTTAAGCATGGTGTCGAGGGCGACAGCGGTCTTTCCGGTTTGACGATCACCAATGATCAACTCACGCTGACCACGTCCGATGGGAACCATGGCGTCGACGGACTTCATGCCGGTCTGGACGGGCTGGTTGACGGAGTGACGGGGAAGAATGCCGGGGGCCTTAACCTGGGCACGACGCTTCTCCTTGGTGTTGATGGGTCCCTTTCCATCAATGGGGTTTCCGAGGGCATCAACGACACGGCCGAGAAGCTCTGGTCCAACGGGAACATCGACCTGTCATTGATTAGATGGAGTTAAGGGTCCTGGAGTATGGGTCTACTTACAATCTCTCCGGTACGCTTGACGGTCTCACCCTCCTTGACGAGACGATCGGAACCGAAAAGCACAACACCGACCTGGCCGGCTTCCAAGTTCATGCACATACCCTTGACACCGGAGGCGAACCTATTGTTGTTGTTAGCATCGAGTCGTCGGACGATGAATCGTGAAAAACTTACTCAACCAGCTCCTCGGCCTGGACATTGCTCATGCCATGGACACGGGCGATACCATCACTATATTCCAACAATTGTCAGTCATCGATTCCCATTGATACCACGATATAGATGTCGGGCTTGACATCGAATCGTGATGTCGCATTGTTGTTGACATACCCGACGGAGAGGACACGTCCGGTCTCGGCAAGGCCAGCCTCTTCTTGGACACCACGGATCTTCTGCTCGAGGATGGAAGAAACCTCAGTCGGGGCAGCCTTAGCCTCAGCGTAAGTGCGGGCCTGGATGGCGGATGCGTTGAAGGCAGCTGGTGCAGCAATTCTTCCCTACGCGGTTGACATCAAAGTTAGCCGAAAGCCCGAAAAAATGCAGACGAAGCTGTTGGAGCTCCCAACAAAGCTGTCAACCATCATAATCTATCACTCGGCGAACTCAATTGAGTTCACCGAGTATATATCGATGGATTAAGATGCCTTCGAGCTCCGTTGGAGCCCGTTGGATATTTCGTGGTGGACTTACTGCAGCGACTCTGCCGGAAGCAGAGATTGCGCCCACCGTCCGGCTGGACTGTCGGAGAGCGTTCCTGAACATTGTGACCGTCGTCTATGCTACAAAGACACAAAAAAGAATCAATTGCTTCAGCAATTGAGGAGAGGAGATTGTGAAGGGAGGTGTTTTGGAGATTGGATCAATCGTAAGAAGGGAGTCTTGAAGAACACAGAAGATCGATGCGAGAGAGCCCGAGCCAGAGTCTTGGCATCTCGCTTGTGAGTGGTTGGCCTGAAATTCAGTGCACCCACTCCGAAAGAAACGAGGTCTCCGTAGCGATGAGCCGTGGAAAAAAAATCATGTGCCGTCACCAGGATAAATTGTTAAATATTAATATATATTTTATTTGTTATTTACAGTGGATGGGGATTTATATTTTGATTTTTCCTGATTTTATTAACTGCTGTGGCCGACGGGAATGTCACTCAGGATGGGAGAAATTAATTTCAGGTCTCAGCGGGTTGGCCGCTCATTACATATTTCTCTCTTCGGATCGGACCACACCGGAAGGAAGGGATAAAAAATAGGAGAACACGCAAAATAATGCAGCACAAACTACAGCAACAGTTCCAATCGAGTATTTTATTGCAGAGATCTTTAATACATTCCAATCATTGATGTGGATTTGTTCATACCAGTATATTTAATCTACAGACTTCCACCAGCCTCACACACTCTACAGCACATGACCGGCAATCGCTCCTCCCGGCCGGGTAAGCCGCCGTCACCCTTGACACTGAGATGCTAGAACTGTAACCTCCGCCCTTATGGCAGGCTACATACTCATCTGCACTACTATCCGCACTTTCCGTTGCATCTCATCGTATCCAAGATGATGCCTCCTTTGTCATATATCACGTGACATTCACAAACTTGACGACTTCGGGCCAACTTGTCTCACTTCAGGTCCACAGCCATCTACTATCAGGGCAGGGTATATTCTCATCTTCCTTTACTCCATCACCGGTATCATCAACCCCATGGCCCTAGCGTCCAGCTTGACTGCTCGGCGGCCGCGGCTCTTAACCCGGCCGGACCCATACTCTGCCTCGCTTTGGCTGGGATAACTTCCTTCGCCTTTGAAGCACCAGCAGCACCATACTGCAGCCACTGGTCTTTCTCGACTATTGATACGGAAGGCATTCTTAATTGGGATATAAGACTCGCACCGCTCCAAGCGCCCATTGAGTCAACCGCACTCAGCGTCCCATAATTTGGCGGAGGGGCGATCTTATCTCGCTCTCTCTTTATCTGGCCCTCAATAGGATCAGGCTGTTGGTTCTGAAAGGCTGCTGGCCTGTGGTGCTCGTCCGTTTCCGGGTGTGCGTGTCCATCAATTTTGATCGCAACAGGACCCTGCTGTGCCTGGTTCCTTTGTTGGGATCTGAGTTTCTGTTTTGCACGTAGTTGGTCGAAGGCTTTCCCTTGGACCGGTTCCCAGCCTCTCGAGTCGATGAGAGTCTGAACATCGCCCAAGATGCGGCTCTTAAGACCGGGAATATTAGACCCGCCGCCAACTAGTATCAGTCGTGACATGCAGAATGACCGTACATCAACTGGGAGAAGTAACAGGCTTCGATAAACCAGTAAGTGTAATGGAAGTTCTTCGTCGTCCAGGTCGCAAGGATTAATATCCTTCACAAAAAATGCATTCTCGCAAGGCTCAGCCAATTCATTAAATGGTATCTTCAACGTCATAGGCGGCTGTGTTGATGATACGGGTATTGATACAACATCGTTTGGGTCATTAAATCGTAAGCTTTCCATCGCAGCCGACAAGGCTTCCGATGTTTCGGTCTCAGGAGCGGGTTGCGGTGGTTTGCACCAACCCATGCGTGTGACGACCTCCTCACATTCTTCAAAGCTGATCAGCTTGCTATCACCCTCGTCGTCTTCTTCGCCGTTATCTTGGTGTAGCTGAGATCTTATAGCGCGCCCAAGTACCCTCCGCATTTTTAGGCCCAGTAACCTGCTTGCTCTCACAGTTCGGCGGCAAGAAATCTCCCGGTATTCATACACTCCAGTGACAGTTGTTTCAGCCCAGCCAATATCTATAACAAGAGCCGATCGAAGCCCAGCTGCTACTGCCGATAGCACAGGCGCGGAAAGAAGCGAGATGGTTGGGGGTTGGAAGCTGGTGAAGAGGGTATCGAGAACTGTTGAGAGAAGTGGCAGAGGAAAGTCGGGCGGTAATACCAGGGTGATGCGTCGAGACCCAGAACCAGTTACTAGATATCTTGGAAATTGTCAGTTATTGTAACAAACGGCCACAAGCCATATAGGGACGTACTTGGTAATAGCCTCTCGCATGGCCCGCTCAATCCTGTCGCCGACGAGCCCCAGGTCCACATGCCTCAGATCTGGCTTCCACAGCTCATGTTCCTCTCCCCAGGCCTTGCCTGACGCTCTTTGCCGCCAATCAGCCTCATAGCCAACCTGCCATTGCCGGTAGTCGCCAGCTCTCCTCTGTGTATCAGGTCCGAAACCAATGACCGCCTTGGGCAGTGCGTCTCCTGCTAGTCCTGCTCTGAGATAGCGGCTCCCGAACTCAAGAATAATGCAGTCTTCTTCGGCGCGCAAAGCTGACGGGGAGCTAAAGTTCGAGATCGAGACTGGGCGGACTGGGGTGCGGGGGCTGGCCGATGGAGCTCCTGGGGAGCGGATCTCAGAAACCGGCCGAATGTTGGCGACGCTGCGGTGGGCCGGCGTTGCCATTGCTTAGAATTGTCTGGGGCCCAAGAAATAAATTAGGTTTGGGCCATGCTTTTGCGTTGTTGGTGTAGTATGTGAGGCAACAGCTCAATTCTAATGATATTTCTGATATCAAACTCGCGATATCTGCAAGGTACCTGCGTGGGGACCTGGTTGGAATGTCGACACTATTGCAGCCTTTATTTAGAGGCTGCAATCCTACGACTTCAGGAGGTACTCAAGCAGCGTCAAAGGAACAGAAAAGTACGACACTTAGATGTCACTTATAGGTCAGAAATATCTACAAGATTCCATTGTTTCTTTAGACGTTTTTAAACCCCGTAAACAAAAATCAATGCGCTTCACACTCCAAATCTATATTTCAAATACAGTGTCCACACTTCAGCCACATTCCCTGCGTCGCTGGGACGACTTTGGCGCTATTCCTAAAATAAACAAATGGAGGCTTAATCAACAACGCCCTTTCCGTCACAATGGATCGAGAAGGCATCCCACGTCGATAATATCCTAGGACTGCCAGAGTAGCTTTGCCTCCCAGTTTGATATCATCATTTGCTACTTTGCATTGCTCATTCAAGACAATCGCTCTGGGGGATTAAGTTTCGGCTGTTATTTTTTGCCCCACAATATTATAATTATAACAATGAAAACATGGGAATCCCAGGGTACGATTGAACTCATGGCCTCTCTTGGAGGCGTAGTTACTGACATAAATAAATTATAGAATATACAATGAGATAGGCGCAGGCCAAAGAGTGTCTCTAACCAAGCTTGCGGTGGAGAAATTCGAGCAGACTGGGAGACCCTTCAGAATAGCCATCGACATCTCGATATGGAATTTTGAAGTTCAGGGAGGCAAAGGTGAGTTTGAGTTTCTATTCCTGTAATTTCAGAGCACAGTTCTTACAACCAAAGGTGGACCCAATCCGGCACTGCGAACCCTATTCTATAGGCTCGTAAGACTTGCGGGCACATCCGTCCAGGCCATATTTGTATTTGATGGGCCCGACAGGCCTCTCCTGAAGCGGAATAAAACCAGGCGCAAAGGAGGTTCCGCATATCACGCTGATGTGCGGAGAACTAAGCTTTTGCTGCAGTTGTTTGGCTTTGAATCCCATGATGCCCCGGGTGAAGCGGAAGCCGAGTGTGCGCTGTTGCAGCAGCGAGGATTGGTAGACGCCGTCCTCAGCGAAGATGTCGACACTCTGATGTTCGGCAGCGGTGTTACTATCAGAGACTGGTCGTGTGAGGGATCTGCAAAAACTCCCCCGACTCACGTGTCTTTATACGATTCCAAAGTCACCAAGGATGGCAAATCTGGCCTGGACCGTGAAGGGATGATATTGGTCGCCCTGATGAGTGGTGGCGACTACGATACCGCTGGTGTGGCTCGTTGCGGAGCGAAGATTGCATGCGAAGCTGCAAGAGCAGGTTTTGGCAAATCACTGTGCGACCTCTCACCAGATGACAGTTCCGGTTTATTGGCCTGGCGTGAAAACCTGGCGCATGAGCTTCGTACGAATGAGAGTGGGTATTTCAGGCAGAAGAACAAGGCAATCAATGTACCAGACGACTTTCCGAAGAAAGAAATCCTTCAGTACTACATGCATCCTATTGTCTCTTCTGAAGCCGCTCTTTTAAACTTGAGGTCGCGCCTACAGTGGGACAGGGAAATCGACTCGAAAAGGCTCAGAGTATTTGTTGAGGAGTGTTTCGAATGGACTAGCAAGCTGAGCGCAAAGAGGCTTATTCGACTCCTTGCGCCGCCTATGCTAATCTACAAGCTGCGTGAAAGACCCAAGAGTGTCGACTCAGGGCATGGAAACTTGGTTTTGATAGAAGCTCAAGAACGAGAGATTATACTAGACATCACAGGCGAGAGACAGCACTTTTCAACAGATGGCATTCCTGAATTACGCCTAACTTTCCAGCCATCCGGTATAGTCGGGCTAGACCTTGACACGGAGATTGACAATGATTCCAATCCCGATCCAGAGGATGAATATCTGGCTGTGGATGAAGAGAACTTGGACGTTTATCAATCAGATAACGAGCCGACCGGAAAGAGTAGAGCTATGAGCCCTATGAAGAATAGACTGGCTGCTTATGACCCCACCGAACCCTGCAAGACCTGGGTCTCTCGGAGCATTACAAGAGTCGGTGTTCCTCTCAAAGTAGAGGATTATGAAGAGGCATTAATGCTGAAGCAATCGCGGGCAAACGCGCCGAAACGGAAAGCTGCCACGAAAGCACCTGCAAAGAAACATGGCATGAAACAAGGAGCATTAGACCGATATTTTGTTACAAGCAAACCGGTCGCCGCTGATGCGGCAAAGTTATCCTCGGAGTCTCCTAATAAGAAGTCTGATCATCAGCCACAACTGCCTCCAGTATATCTAGCTCCATCTCTCGACAAGCCGCCGTTGCAGCCGAAAGAGACAGCTAAAGAAGCTCTCCGACCACGCCGCGAGTATCGCAAAGCTCCTTCTGGAGACCGTTACTGCCAAGTCTCGCCGAAGCCAAGTAACCCCTGGGCGGCCACACAGTCTCACTCATCTCAGCCAGTGAGCGCCAATGTGTCAAAATATGGACTGAGTCAGTCCAACAAAGAGGGGTCATCGCAAGCAAGTTCAAACTCAGCGTCTCAAATGATATCATCATACGATATTTCTTCATCTCGTAACTTGTTTCCAAAGAAGCATTCGAGAAATGGCTCACCACCCCTTTATGTCTCATCTATTTCCGACGCTGAAATGCCTACCGGTTCTATAGAGTTGCCTTCAGTTAAAAAACGGACACCGGTGAGTGGTGATCAAGGATATAGCGTTGGGTCGTCAAGACCTACTCAGCCCAATCTCTCAGACGACGACGACGATGCGCTGCCCCCTCTTGAGTATCTACTTTCGCCACGCCAAACGAATCCCTTCTCAGCCGAGGGTGGCAAGGGGACACAGGATGCTATTGACCTCATGTCCTCCTCTCCTCTGTCACATCACACCGTGTCAAAACAAGCCAAATCGCCGCTGCCCAAGGGCGAAGCCTCTTCTCACAGGGACACCTTATCATTTGCCAACAGCAAAGTCCCTCAAAAGCGATTTCTTGCACCCCGAGAAAGTTTGCCCGGTGCGTGGAAGACATATACAGAGAAGGAAGTAGAAGACCTGGAGCGGAAGGGCAGAGGCAGGCAGAAGTGGAGAGTGAGCCAAGTTGAGGCATTAGATTTGACGCAAGATTAGCTTGCTATTGAAGGTGAAACGGATAATGAGGAAATGTTTCAATGATCACAAGAAATATAACAGCGTAAAGTCTATAGAAGAATGTCACATGTTACTCGTGCCGCCTAAAAGTGTGAAGACGTTATAATCACATTGAAATCAGGGTGAGCGGTGGCTTTAATATCATTCTGAGAGATATTCTACCGTCTGCATAGACCTATCTGAGTGGTTTGGTTCCTATTGGCCTTGTATAGATGGCACAACCTCGCACGGTATTATCAGTATTGATCTTCAATGCCCCAGTATCCCAGCTCCACATGATAGTGTTGAGTAGTGGTGTCAAGTAACCAACTCTTAGAGCTTTTCATATCCCTTGCCGTAGCGTGCACTCGCACGTGGTATTGGGTATAAATAGGTCGTTCACGGCGGTGGGACACTGTTGTAGTTTAGCACAAATGATCTCGGAGTGGGAACTGGACCAGACTGACCCGAGGTAGTCCTCCTTGATGCTACCAATCGCGTACATGGACCCGACATCGGAACGCAGACCGATCAGCTTGACTCGGACCTGCGCGCCCTTCTCGATCACTTGATCCTCGTTGTCGGTCCACTGCCACGGCGTCGCGTTCGGGTCGAACTTGATGTCTTTGGAGATAAGCTGTGGTGGGGTGCGATTAGCATCTTGGGAACTTGGCCTGGGTCAAAGTCCTTACTTCTCTGGAGACGAAGAACTCGAGAGGTCCAGCCATGCAGTGGAAGCCAGCTGGGTTCACGGCCGTAACGATGGCATCAACCTGTGCATTGGAAATCAGCTCTACTGTGAGGTACAAAAGCACTGGCGTGCCTTACAGTCTCATTCTTGAATGGACGCCAGACAACCGCTCTGTATCGAACAGTGAACTCGGCGAGGCCACTGCCAGGGATGATGCGACCTTCGGAGACATCGAATGTGTCCATGACGGAGATAATGTAGTATTGCCCGGTACAGGTTCCCTCCACATCGCTGAGGAGCTTCGAAGTGACCAACTCGTGCATGTTCTTGCCGAAGTACGACGGGTGCAGGGTGACCTGACGCTCAAGGTTGTGTAGGAAGAACATGGCGCCGGTTTATATTCAGTTATCGACTGAAGCGTTTCGATCTGAGTAGTGAGAAGGGGATCGTTGACGAGTGGCGCAATGTCGTTGGATACGGCACTAATCTCAAGATCCACGAAGCTGCCGTGCTAGACTTTCCACAGACACCTCCGAGGCAATTTAGCACATAGAGTAGCAGTCGTGGCAACCTTGGCCTGGAGTTTTGGCAGAGTATGCGCTGTCTTGAGGTTGGGTGCCTCGTGGAATCCAACGGACGCGCAGTGAAGCGTTTCGTGTGTCCTGGCGCAAGTAAATTATCCTTATAAACAACGGCCAAACACTCTGGCAGCTCTCTGATCTGGATCGCAGAGCTGACACAAAGGTTGTCGATGTTTGAAAAAGGCAATAAATGAGTGTTGCGGCTCTCGTCGAGGTCGTTGGTGCACGCCGATCGCAGGAAACGCGCCCCAATCGGTCGCCGAGCATTTTTGTGAGGCTACAACACATAATCACACGTGACATTGGAATCACGTGGTGCATTGCGGAAATGGTGGGGCTATGCACGGTCCGAGGTCCGCGTTGGTGAAGTGAACGTGAGCTGTATCTTGCATGAGGAGGGTCTTAGATATCATAAACCCCTCACGTAACAAAATATATTTCCTGTCCGCCGTCGCTATTAATGGTTTTGCGCCCTCCTGGCCGTGCCTGACTTTTGATATTCTACATACCTGATACTATCCCCTTTCTCCTGTCCCCCTAACGATGGGTGGTACTCTTGACCTGGAGAAGCAGCTATGCTTCGTGAGTATCTCATGTTGTGAGACCACTACCTTTTGCTGATGTGTTCCTGCTCCAGTATAGCTCTTATCACCAGCATCCGGTCAATGTCGGAATACACATGCTATGCATCCCGATGATACTGTTCTCATTCATCCTCCTTGTACGTCAAAGACTCTGAGTCCGAAGTATCCGCATTCCAAGCTCACACCTCCGTAGCTCACCAACTCCCCCACGATCATTCCCTTGCCACAGTGGGCCACGGTCACAAACCTCGACCTTAATCTGGGCACCATAATGGCCCTCTATTACTCCATCTTCTACATCCTTCTCGAACCAGTGGCCGGCTCCATGATAACGCCTATCCTTCTTGGCGGAACCGCATACTCCAAGCACCTTACAACCGTGGCTGCATACCCAGCGAACCAGATTGCCTTTGGCGTTTTCTGCCTCTCTTGGATCGCTCAGTTTATCGGCCACGGCGCATTTGAAGGTCGCGCTCCAGCCCTCTTTGAGAACCTCCACATGGCACTTGTTACAGCTCCATTTTTTGAATGGATCGAGCTCCTTTTCAAGCTAGGATATAGGCCCGAGCTGGAGGCAAGAATGAGAAAGAGTGTCGCTGAGGAAACTGCGAGAGTCAAGGCGGCTAAGGCTTCCGGGAAGAACGGGAAGGCACAGTAGTGAACCCCCGACAGTTGTGAGGTGAAGAACAGTTATCGAGCGGTGCATACAGGCTGTAAGAAGTTTCAGGGTGGAAGGACTACAGACGGTTTATGTCGTAGCATGAATGCGGGTGAAGGACGGAAGTGGAACAAAGGCAAGAAGTTGAGAACGGCATCCTGGAGAAGAGCGACTGAGGCAGACTCGCGCAAGGATTTCCCTAATATGGCAAAGAGGAAGGCCAAGAATGACTGAAGGGTTGGACAGTTTCTTTGTATATTCTTTTCGTCAGTAATGATCCGATATGAATTACGATTTTACATTAACAAAGAGGTCTCATATTATCACTAATTGCGACCAGAGTCTATAATTTGTGCATGATAGCTTTATTGCTACCTAAGGATAACCTATGAATATGTCAGAATGCACGATATATTTCTGAGAGCGAGTGTGAAAAGGAGATCGAAAACGGCAGAAACAACAAAGCATACTTGCCAGCACCGACTGCGGCAGGCGCATCACCTATTTTTTGGGGGGGTTAGCGATAAAGACAATGTATGACAAATCGAGATCAGGCATATTTACCATCTCTCTGACTGCGATGGCGGCGTGGAGCCGTCAGCGAACCCGTGGATTCGCGTGTAACGGGTTGCTGCTGGGAAGAGGGCCTGCCGGCATTGACCCACGCACTCTCAACGGTCTCGATCTCCCTGCTCATCCGATTCAGCTCTCTATCCGTCGGCATCCCATGGTGGTACGCTGGACCCTCTGGCAGACCATTTGGCATGGTTCCAATGAGAGCTAGCTGTCGCTGGCTGGATGGAGGGGGCCGCGAAGAGTGCCCAATGGCTTGCTGCCGGTTGCTGGATATCCCACGGGGCTGTTGCGAGGAAGGGCGACTAAAGCCTGAGGGTTGCTCGCTGGGTGGCCGGGGGCGACGTTGCGAAGAAGAGCGACTGGGGACTGGCGGTGTACTGTAAGGCTGGTAAGAATCCGGCGACCGCTGGTACGTGGTCTCGGAATCATCCTCGAAGTACGGAGGTGATGGCGGACGATATGAGTGGCGATCGGAATGGCCCCGGCTGCGATATCTACGGTTCGCCGACGAGGATACCGGCGGTCTCTGGTCGGCAGTTGTCTCAGGGTTCTCAGAGGGGACACCCGCAGAGCCAAGGTACTGGCGAAGGGTGTCAGGGCGGGGGTTCTGTGACTCGCGAAATATGGCCGTGGCTCTGATGTGGGGCAGCCGAGGAGCCTCGCCGTCGAACTGGACCGTGTTACTTCTCTGGAGGCCCTGTGGTCTTTGATCAGTAGGTTGACGCATGGCATTGCTCATCTGAAGACCTGGACCATAAACGGGGTTACTAATGTCTAGGTCTACTTGACTCTGGTAGATCGGGCGCGGCGGTCTTCGCTGGGCGGCATCGCGGTCTCTCCTGATTTGCTCATAAGTAACACCGCGGGAATAGCAATAAGGACAAACCTGGGCCTTGGTGAAGCTGCGTATCTCCTCTGAACTGCTGCAGTCCCTGGGAGGGGAACTGAACAACCGGGAGAAGAAGCTTTTGCGCTCCCACTTCGCCTCGAAAGCTATCCTGTAGGAACACTTCTGTATCTCGGCGTGCTCATGCTCACAATGCGCGCTGAAAATTATAAGGGTGTGACACATCTTGACGGTTGTGTGAAGTGTTGTATACGGTGCTCTGCGCGGCTTGTCGTTTGGGTCAGGGTAATAGACGATCCAGTCGTCAATTTTTCTCGGTGATTCTTGTGTGATTGAGAGAAAAAAAAACTGTTGTGGAGGGAAGATCGAGGCCATATTTATATAATACTTTGCGATGGCCGTGGCCGTCAAATTTAGCTGTTCATGGATGGTTTTACAGTTTAGAGACATATATGAAACTAACAAATGAAGCTATTCACACCGAAACTAGGTTTTCTTTGTGTTCGTTGATATCGAACAATGCATTGTTGTCTTACCATGAAACGTAATGAATGTTTTCCTTGAACTTTCGGCTTGCATCGTGTGCTTATTCTGAGGTTTCAGGCACAATTTGAATGATGAGCTGCTTCTGTTACAGAATATTGTAAGAGATGTATGGCGTATTCTGTAACTTTCAAGGACCAACCTCACCAGAGTTTCTATGAGTTCCGTCCACGTTGGTCCGATGTTTGCTATGATATTGATTATACTAAGCTGAAACTCTGCTGTTGTCCAAAGAGTCTAAACAATTATCATGCCCAAACCCCCGGAGGACTGTGTCATGCTGATTATCGCCTTGAGTGATAGAACGCCACCATTTCAATTATATTTGCTGTAGATGCTGCTGTAATGCACAGTACCTCAACCACCCTGATGGTGAAGCACCTCATGGGACCTCAGATTGGCTCGACAGCAGCCAAAACGTCATAAACAACACCCATCTCCACGATGCCTGTTCCTCTACAGGCACTTGTAAGAGGCATTGCGGCAGGGCGTGCCGATGATGTTTTGGTGCAGTTCGCGACCAGAACAGAGAACCCAAAAGCGTGATTGCGGCTTTGAATTAACCTGACAAGCCACGCAGAAAATTGCAATACATGTGAATAAAGACCCTTCTCACTGGGGATGGTAGTTGTAAGAATGAAATTCATTGAAAGTGACCAGCTCTAGTCTAAAACGAGTGTCCATCTCGGCCACTCAGCCAAGTTGGCAACATATGTCGGCAGTAATGCCCCCCCAAACGCCAGATGCCCCTTTGATTGTCCTCTAGTGTAGGCTCAAACCAGGCACAACCCAACCGGCCATGATCATCAGCAGTGCGCCCCAATCCCAACCCAGTCCGTGTCCAAACTCCCCATCATGGTATTGTGCTCCCTGGCAACCATCTCACCGGTAGAATTCTCCCCTCTTGACATTAACACCGTACTCTCCAACAGCCATCCCCAGATCCTCCATCGTCAGCACAGTCCTCCCCTGCCCGCCACCCTGTCCACCCCCTCCATATCCCGGCCGCTGAACACCCAAAGCCCCTCCACCAGCTCTCGGCGCCTTCCCCTCAGCTGCGCCCACAGGTGCCGCACTGGCTCCTCCGGCAGCTCCGACGAGGTTGCCCATCGGGTTGTTAGCCGAGGAGCTGTTCGAGGAGCGGATGCGCGAGTATTGGTATGCGTCGGCGGCGATGTCAGCGACGAACTTTTGTGTCGCGAGAGCGAGGAGGCGCGAGAGGCGCGGATCGGTTGTGGGGGGTGGGGGAAGCCCAGCGCGTGTGAGGTAGTAGTTTGTTACCGCGTCTGGGATCTGTGGTGCCGGTTAGAACTTGTGTGGACAGCTATTGTGGCGCTTCATGAAGGAGAGTCGGGACTGGGAAGTGGTGTACAAGGGTGGGAAGGAAGATGAAAGGCGTTTCAAGATAGAAGGTTGGGGGAGGTGAGAGTGAGATCGGTTGTGGCAAAAGACAAGGGAGGCGTATGGGAAAGCAAAACATACAATGGGAGCATAATCATCCATCTTCCCCAGAAACTCCTTCAAGCTGGCATCTTTGCGGCTTGGTAACTTTGGCTCAGGCGCAGGCGCAATCGCCTCTGGTGCTTCTGATACGGGTTCAGTAGGGCGTGCCGCGCCGCCGGCTTGGGGTGAATCTGGCATAGTTGCAGTGCTCTATGAAATATAGGTCTGATTTCTTGAGTTTCAAATCAAATCCACTTCAGAATGTCATATATCATGAATGTGGTAATTGATCGTGACGAAGTTGACATGAGACCTACGCGGTCGGTAGTTGGCTGGCGACGCTAAATGGCACAACGGTGGCGTTAGCCGCGGTTACTTACTCAGCGCGCGTCAATGAAGCAAAGATAAGAGATAAGTCGGAATTAAATATAGCGAGATGCGAATTTGATACGTGGGATTAATATTTAATAAAGTGCACTCTTTGGCTTTGTTTTGAGTATCTGATTTATTGAAAGACTACGATAATTACGTTTCTAGTCAAAGAGCCTTTGTTATATTTATTGCTGCGAATTCTGAAGTAGCGATGGTGTCCGTAGGCTTTCCCTTGCCTTTGTGTGATTGTTATAGACCCTCCCTTAGATGTGCTGGCAACAAACATTGAGTGCATATTACAGTAATTGTACAAATAACCCATATCAATTCACCCGCCAAGCGCCAGTACCCATTCAAACCCATATTCACGGCGTCCTCGCCTCCAGTTCCTGTTCCTTCGCCTGATCCATCTGTATAAAAAAAGCCAGCGCTCGCTCATATGTCCACATCGTCACCGCGCTCGCTGGCGCCGCCTTGATCAAACTAACCGTCAATCCCCTGTACAGCCCCAGCATCCCCTCCCTCCTCACAATCGCCCTCATGCTCCCCCCAACGCCTCTATATGCAAGCCCACCAACCACATACTGCCGCCTCGTCGGCCCCTGCACCTGCAGGCGCTTCCTCACCAAATCAAGCGGGAACACGGCAGTCTTGGCGAACACGCTAGCTGTCACGCCCGCTACCGCATCTCCTGATCCAAACGGCAGTGTTAGCGTCGAGCTGTAGGGACGCAGAGTCTCGTAGACGGAGAAAAAAAGGCCCATATACGGCACAATTTGGATTACGCCTGCGGAGAGACCGCGGAAGAAACCCGCTGGGCCTTCGGTCGTGGCGATGGCACGGATGCCGGACCAGAGGTTTGGGTAGACTTTCTGGCGGCCCTGGGCGGCGAAGCGGGTGCGCAGCAGATCGAGAGGGTAGGTAGCTGTAGTGGAGACGGCGCCGGCAGTGGCACCGGCGATGAAGGATTCCGTAGGAGGGGAGAGCGGGTGTTTTTGGAAGATAGATTGGAGGCCGAGGGTTGTGAGGCGGTAGGCTGTGAATTGCACGGCGGAGTAGCTGATGTATAGGAATTCGGCGGGGATGTTGCCTTTCCAGAGGGCTGTGAGGCCTTCCTCGCGCAGGATTCGGACGAGGGTCTGGAGGGTGCCTTTGTAGAGGGGCGGTTGCGTGGAAGGAGGTTGGGGTTGGATGGCGGAGCGGCCGGGATGCGTTTGGAGTTGAAGGCGGATTTTGACGACATCGAGAGGGGCAATGACAAAGCTAGGATAAATTAGCTTCTGCGATTTGCAGTCTCATGGGATTTGGAAGCCATTGATGATAGTATGCAGACAGGGCTGCTTGTTGAGGATAAAGACATGGAAACATGCTTACCGTGCGATTAATCCGGCCGTGGCTCCAGCGAGGACGACTTGCGTCTTGGAGCCCTCATCCTTCAGGCGATGGTCTGCGCTTCTGGACATACATCTGGATAGTCCCGTACGGGGGACGTTGCCGAAAGAATGTTTGTGGAAAAGTTGGAGATTTATCTATTTATTTCGTTGAATTTGGAGATTTGGCCGCTTAGAGACGGGAGGCGTCATAGCGACAGGGGTGGTGTGGGCGGGAGAAGTTCGGGACTTCCCTCCCCGCCATGTTCGGCGACCCGCTACTCCAGACGCAGCTGCACAAGACCGAGAGCTTGTGAGCCGAGGCAGCGCTTCTTTTGTATATTCAACTGCCTCACGTCCTTCAATTCCTGTATATATTGATATATTGAAGAAGTGCTTTCTCATATTCTTTTATAAGTGTTAATAGCACATTTTACTGCCATTAATCACTACCGCATATTCATATTCTCAGTTGCTGGTTACCCCTCCTCCCACGGGCTTCCTCACCGCCGTGGGGAATATCGGGAACGATGTCGCTATTCAGAAACGCAGTCTTAGGAAGCCCAATTAGAAACTCAGTTCGCAGGAGTTTTGCTAGACCTACAGCTCTTCTCCCCTCCCAGCAAGCATATGCGCTGGCACAGTCCTCCAGAGCAGTATCCACAACTACACGTATGTTTCTCACAATGCAGTTAGCAAGCGGGGTGCTTCGTGCTATCCCGTCGCAAACATATGATATAGTGGATTGGTGCTGACAAAATCAGAGAAAAAGGCAATAATTCTTACCGGAACAAAACCTGCGTCGACATACAAAGAACACGGGACGGCTCCTTTGGCAGCTCACCAGACAACAGATGGCTACCGATTATGGCTCCGTGATTCCTGCTCATGCAGCCTCTGCGTCGACCCATCAACAAGACAGAAGGTCTTTGAAACACCCAAGATACCGGCAAACATCAATTACAAAAGCGTAACAGAGAGCAAAGACGGCAAGTCAATCTCCGTGACCTGGGACAACGACATACCCGGATTCGGACCCGAACACACTTCCACATACGAAAAGAAGGAGCTGGAGCGATATGACAATAACCCCGTAGCGGTTGAGAGCCTCCAGGCGAACGAAGCAGACACATACAAGACCTGGAACCGCGACCAGGTCTCCTCAAAAATCCAATTCATCGACTACGACAAGTCCATGGAAGACGACAAGACTCTCTTCGAAGTCCTGAAGCAGCTACGGCTCTACGGCCTCGTCTTCATCAAGAACGTCCCCGGCGAGAACGGGCCTGCCGCAATGGGAAAGCGCATCGGGCGACTACGAGATACGTTCTACGGCGAGACGTGGGACGTCAAGTCCGTCCCCCAAGCCAAGAATGTGGCGTACACCCACCAATTCCTCGGATTCCACATGGACCTCCTCTACATGGCTGACCCGCCCGGATTCCAGCTCCTGCACTGCATAAAGAACAGCTGCGAGGGCGGGGAATCCATGTTCACCGACGCCTTCTACGCTGTTGACCAGCTGCAATCCAGCCAACCGGCTAAATCCCGCTTATTATCAGAGTTTCCTGTCAACTACCACTATAAGAACGCTGGGGAGCATTACCGGCACGCGCACCCCACCGTCGTCTACGACACCGCGCACGACACCGCCACCAGCAGCGCGCTCAAATACGTAAACTACTCCCCCCCCTTCCAAGGCCCCTTCAACCTCGCGAACGGGACCGCGGACACGACGTCCCTGGCGCGTCTGAGCGCGTACCACGATATCATCAGGCAGTTCCAGGATATCACGGAGAAGGAGGAGAATATCTACAAGTACAAGATGAGGGAGGGGGAGATGGTGATTTTCAATAATCGGAGGGTGTTGCATGCGAGGACGGCGTTTGATGTTAGTGAGGGGGAGAGGTGGTTGAAGGGGGGGTATGTTGATACGGATGTTGTGTTGAGTAAGCATCGGGTTTTGAGGGAGAGGTTTGAGTAGATGAGGGCCGGGGGGGGGGGGGGTCGGTTTGAAGTGGAATTAGAAGAATTCTTAGCTAAGAATTCTTCTAATGAGACTTTGGAGGGTATATAACTCGTATATACGTAGCTGATACATTCAAAATATTGCACAGTTCATGTCTCTTTAGCTCCTTTTTAGAGTGTTTGAGCGACCGGATATTATAGACACCCAAAGAGATAGGCACTTGGGAGTAGAATATAATCGTTATGTTTCAATAAACTACGCAAAACGCTACGAGATACCATAAATATTACAAGTACATCCGACACCACCCGCATATGTGCCTCAAATCCCCTCCCAACCTTCCCTCCAAGAAATCCACCCAAGCTTTTCTTTTTCCACCCCCGAATATTTTCTCCAATATTTCCTCTCTCTCCCACTCTCTCCCCCCCCCATATTTTTCTTCTCTCTCTCTCTCTCTCTAATACAACCCCCTATTTCGCAAAATGCAAATCATACCCCAACCACTTCCTCGCCATAACCTCCTCCACACTAAGCGGGAACCCATAAGTCAGCGGCACGAAGAACCACCACCCCCCAACCACCGCAACCATAATCACGCCCGCCGCCGCCCAGCTGGCCAACAGACTCTGCCCCCCCAGCCTCTCGCGCGCAGGCAGCGACCGCGCCGCGGCGTGCTTCGTCCCCGACTCGGCGACGGCGAAGGTGGCCTCCTCGAGAGCGACGGGCTCGATGGTGAAGATGAATTCGAGGAGGGCGCCGGTGACGAGGGAGGAGGCCAGGTGGGCGGGGAGGTAGTGGTGCAGGAAGAGTTGGCGGCCCATGAGGTAGAAGGGGAGGTAGTGGAGGGCCCAAGCGATGAAGAAGAAGCCTGTGGAGTTGTAGAGGCGGGAGCGGGTGCCTGGGG
>KV455034.1:99673-190359 GCA_001662575.1 Pseudogymnoascus sp. 23342-1-I1
GGGGGGGGGGGCTTACGGATATCAAGCGCATCGGCGCCGCGGCGGAGAGAAAGCTGGTCCGCGGCGATGATACCGACGTACACGGCCAGGAGCGACGACGCAAGCCACCACCCAACCGGGTTACCGAGGAAGTAAATCTGCGAGCGTGTATCATTGTGCGTCCAGAAGCTGACACCACGGAGCAGGAACGGCCAGTGGAAAGGCTGGCTCGCGTACGGGTGGCTGCTCGTCAGGGCGTTGTTGTGGTGGAACATAGCGCGCTGGACCTCGAACCACTTCTGGAGGAAGGGCATCGTCTTGACCTGTCGCGCCTCGCGCTGGAGGCGCGGGCTGTCGGCCGGGATGGACGGGATCTCGTCGACGAACCAGACGTTGGAGGACTGCGCGACGTTCTTGTTGCCGTTGATCTCCTGCTGCTTGTAGGCCCAGTCGGGGAGCGGGGTGGTGTGGGTCCACATGGCGACTTTGGAGGGGTTGTGGATCAGCTTGAATTGCGCGGCGAGGGACTTGAATTCCTGGTGGGCTTTGCCGTTCTCGATGCGGATCTCGAAGAGGGTGTCGTTGTGGCGGCCGCCGGCGGCGTCCTCGAGGGAGACGGTAGAGAATTCTTGGTTCGTGGGGTAGTAGGGCGAGGCGACGTCGTGGGAGAGGAGGATGGTGTTGGTTACGACGTGGCGGAGCTTGACGAGCTCGTGGTTGCGGACGACGCGGTCGAGGCTGTCTTTGCCGTCGCCGGGGAGGATCTCCCAGTGGTTGTTGGTGTCGTTGAAGGGGTATCCCGTAACCTGCTGTCCCTGACTGGAGACACGTCCGTCATCGTAACGAAGCGGGTACTTATCCGGGTGACTGTGGAGGTATGTCTTGGTCTCCTTGTGTCTGAGCACAATGTTATCGAAGTAGTTAATCGAAACCGCATTGCTCGTCATGATGTTATCACTCAGCGTCTCCTGGAACTGGGGCGTCATGAAGTCATCACCCGGGCCCGACTTGGTGAGGATAGAGAAGTGAACCTGGAACCAGAAGAGGTAGAACAGGAACGGAACGAAGATGAGACCGAACGCGCGGGCAGCGAAGTGCTTGCCAAAGTCAATCAGCGACAAAGCGCCCTGACGACGGTTGACATCAAGCAGATCCCACAGATCAATGGCAACCGCAGCTCCGACAGTAAGAAACGCGAATGTGCCGACATACTTGGTCGAAATAACGCAGCTGAGCGCAAACCCGGTGAGGAGGAGCCACTTCCACCACTTCCTGCCAAATGGCTGGTGTCTCAGTTTGTAGAACCGGATATAGCAGAGCAAGCTACACGCCATCGCAAACACGAGCGTGGCATCCAAAAGAATCAACCTCGTCTGTCCAATATGCGCGTTATCAAACAGCACCAGTCCAGCCGCAACGATGCACGCAGGGAGGGTATATCCCGATTCCCACATGATATCAAACACAACCGGCACCGTGAGGGCGCCGAGCAGGGCCGGCATGGCGCGGAAGGCGACATAGGGGACTTTGTTGGCGATGTACGAGTCCCCGATGTTCTCGAAGTGGAAGTGTCCATCGTATCCCACGAACCATCCCATCAGCGCGAACAGCAGCTTTCCAAACGGCGGGTGGACATCGAAGAAGTATGTGCGCTCGAGGTAGTATGACGCGAACTATCCATCACACACACGTCAGCTTCCTTTTCTCTTCTTTTCACCAGCTTCCATCACCCTGCGTAGTTACTCACCTTCCCAAAATGCACTTCATCAAACACAACCTCATTCGGATGGCTAATCCCCCAAAACCTCGTCGCAAACGCCAGCACCGTGATAACCACCAGCGCGAGCTTGTAATCCCACTCCGAAGCAGGGACCTTGCTCTTGTTATCCCTGACGAGCTTCTCGAGCGCCTTGTCGGCGGGGACGGCGAGTGTTGCGGCGGTGGTGGGGGATTTCTCCTTCTTGGACGCTGCGCCGCGGTGCCGGACGGAGCCGGCGGGCGAGGGAGACGCCATGGTGAGGGTTTGGCTATTGAGCTGTGAGGGGGATGGGTTAGCGCTTGCTTTGCGGTTGTGGAAGATGTGATTCAAGGGGAGGAGAGGGAGGATGTTCTCAGCAGCGAGGCTGAAAACGGGTAAGGGGCCGGGTAGGGGGGCTTACGTAGAAAGAAGACAATTAACCAACCCCAATACTCAGTCGAGGGGCGAAATTAGAAGAAAAGAAATGCAAAAGAATGTGCTCGTCGTCTTCGTCGTCGCAGCTCGTGAGGACAGATGTTGTCGATTGCCCCTTCGCTGGTGAAAGTTCCAATGCAATGCGCGGCCTCTTTTGGGGTTTGTCGAACCCAAGTGGTCGAGGTGTTCTTTCGCTTATCAGCTTGGGGTGGTGGAGCTTAAGTGAGTCCGGGCCGGGGTAAGGGCGCGACGGGGGGTAGGGGGAACGGGGACGACTATCGTTTCTTGGCATGGGGATATAAATATCTCGGGATTGATATTTGACATATTTTAAGGGGTGTTGTAGGGGACATAATATAATTAAAGATTTCGGGATATAGATGTGAGGGCGCACAGAGAGTACAGAATATCGTAAAATAGTTTTTATGGTTACTGTGCTATCTATCTCGTGGCAATGTAACCTGTAAACCCTTGATATGTCAATCCCCAGTGTAGTAAACAAGCAAACCCGCTTCTACTGCTCTCTCTATCGAACTTCTATACCCATAGACGCTCAATGCTCTTGCTCTAAAACAAGACAACAAAACTCCTACAAAATGCAATCTACCCGCTCATTCACTCCCCTCCCCCCGGCCCCTACGACGTCGTAACACTAGCAGCCCTCTTATCATGATCCTCCAAACTCTCCATCAGCCTCGCCCCCAACGCATCCTCAAAATCCAGCTGCGACACCTCCGCCCCCTGCCCCGTCTGCTGTCCCTGGGCCCCAATCTGTCCCTGGTCCCTTGGCGACCGATTCTCCCCCTGCTGCTGCGCATGCTGTCCAAGCTGCAGCCCATGGTGGTGCTGCTGCTGCCCATCAAACTCCCCCTCCCTCTGCTGCTGCTGCAACCCCTCCATCCCCATCCCCCCACCATGCATCTCCCTCCCCTCCTGCTGCTGCGCCATCCCCATCCCCACCCCCCCCTCCTGCATCCCCCCCGCCAGCGCCATAATCCCATTAAACCTCGCCTGCTCCTCATCACTCGCTAGCCTCGCGCGCTCCTCCGCCTCCTTCCTCGCCGCCTGGCTCGGCGCGCGCGTCTTCAGCTCTCCAGTAACACACTGCAGATAATACGGCACCTCAATATTACTCTTCAGGAAAAACAATTTCAAATTCCGCGCCTTGTCTTTGAGTTGTACTTGGTTTCTGTCTTTGAGAATCTCGCTGACCTGCCCCTTGGCGCCGTACAAGGCCAGGATCTGCGACCAGTGCGGGCCCTTGACTTGGTCTAATCCAGCCATTAATGCGTTTTCCTCCTCGGTGGACCAGGGGCGGCGCTGGCTGGGGAGGCCGGGGCGGCGGCTGTGCGGGGATGCTTTGGCGACGGCGGCTTGGCGGGCTTGTTCGTAGAGGACTTGGGTTGGTGCGGTCTGGGTGTGGTAGGGGACTGCGCCAGCGGGGTACTCAGGGGCGTAGTTGCCCATTTGCTGGTTGTGCTGGTGCTGTTGTTGTTGGAGGTGTTGGGGGGGCGCTTGTTGGCGGTCGTATTGCGAGTAGCCTATGCTCTGGAGGGCGTGTTGGGTTGCGGCGCGGGTGGCTTGCTCGATGTCGAGGTCGCCGAGGTCGAGTTCGGGTTCGGGGTGTTGGGGGGGTGGGGGTTGTTGGGGGTCATGGTTGTTGGGCTTCGGTGAGAGATGCTCGGCGGGGGGGTTGGGGTGTTGTTGCTGTTGTTGGGTGTGAAGTGATGGGGGTGGTGCGGTCAGGGCGTGCCTCCTCATGTATGGGGCTATTAACGGCTCGTACGCCTTCTTCAGGTGATCACTGAGGTTCTTGAGGAAATCTTCCCAGGCGTATTGTTCCGAGAGGATGGCTACATCATTGTTAGAGCGTGCTTTGTTCGGCGAGGGGGGGCTAGCTTACATATAGAATCCGGATCGCCCGAATCATTCTGAAGGTACTCCCTCCTCGCATTCGCCTCCTTAACAAACTCAACCTCACTCTGCGTAAGATCCGACTCCGGATGCCTCGCACGAAGCGTATCCGCCAAACTAACCGGGAACAGATCATCCAACACCTCATCCTTTGTACGCTCCTGCTCCTCCTGAGACACCGCCGAGAGATACATCTGCGTCTTCAGATTCAAATACAACAACCCCGGCTCCGTCTGCAGCTCCGCCCCATCCGCCACAAACGTCTCAATAAAATGATCATTCAGCTCATAGAAGCCCACATCCTGCCCCCCAACCACGCTCGACACAAACGTCGCCAGATTCGTCGTCCGTATCGTCCCGCGGTGCTCGGGCTCGCGGATATTCAACTCATCAGCTGACAGGAACGGCTTCTGCTGCGAGTAGATCTTCTTGGTCTGGTCAAACAGCGACTTCAGCGTCGCGTACGCCTGCCCCAGCTCCGACTCGGGCTGCGTCACGATCTTGATCGTCTCCGAGTACGGGCCCTGCGCCAGCGTCGACAGGATCTGCGTGGACTACAACCAAATCGTCAGCTTTGATCCTCCGCATTCTATAATTCCACGCCATTGTTTATGCGCCGCGCATAAAGGGAAACCTACCAAGCTCTCCAAGATCGGCAAACTCAAAATCCGCATATACAAATGCGGATCCGCAGAGAACCCATTACTAATCTCCGCCGCCGCCTCAGCTCCTCCCCCAAACTCCTGCGTCGCGGCAGTCTGATACCCCTCCACCGACGGCAACGGTTCCTGCGACGCATAACTATGCTGCTGGTGGTGCTGCACCTGATGTTGCTGCTGCTGCATCGGCGCAGGCGGCCCCGCCTCCTCCGACGCCGTCGCGGCAGCCGCTGCGATCATAGCCGCGAAATCCATGTCGTCGCCTCCCAGCGCCGGGGGAGAAGCGGGGGGGGCAACCTCGATGCGCTGCCGTTTTTCGTCGGAGGCTGGGGCGGAGGGGGAGTAGCGGCGTTTGAGGGGGGAGTGCTGGTGAGGGTCGTAGGGAGGGGGGTCGGCGCTGTAGGGGGATTCGTATTTGATCTGGGGTTGTTCTGTGAGGAGGAGGGGGGGTCAGTAACTGGGCTGGTGAGATGGGGGAGGGGGAGGTGGTGAAGAGGGGAGGGGGGCAGTCGCGTGGAGGGTGTTGAGGCCGGGGATGCGACAGCGGGTGAGAACTCACGTTCGATCGGCATGGTGGCGGTGATTGAAGCCGTTATGGATTCCATATCGGCCGTGTCTGACCCGGTGCAGTCTCTATGGGATCCTTTGACGGTGGTGGTTGAGCGGGACGAACAAAAGGGCGTGGTGAGAAAGATCTTTTGGGCAAAAGGGAACTGCCGACGCTCTTTCTCTCTCTTCAGTTTCTCCTCACACCAGCCAAAGCCGGCCGCGCCAAAATCCCGGCCCGTCCATTAGCTCATAGCCCCAATCAGCGAGACCTGTCGGATTTGCCCGTGCCCTCGCATTGGAGATACACCAACGAACAACAAAAAAACTGGGAAGGGGAAAAAATAAATTTATTTGGGGAAAATTAATTGGGAGATGTGTCTAATAGGGGGTGGAATGTTTTATAAAATATATATTATTGGCTCTAGGGGACTGTGGGAATTTACTTGGGCGTTTACATTTGTGATAAATCTCTTTGTCTTGTTCTGTACAGTAAAATAGTCTGGCAGGCTGGGACGTTAAGGCACGTGATGATATTGATTGAATACACGTGAATCGTGTTAGTCAAATACACGTGATGATAGTTTGTCAAATACACGTGATAAAAATGTGTCAAATACACGTGAAGGATTTAGTCAATCTCACGTGATAGAATTTAGTCATTTACACGTGATATTAAAAATCAACTCACACATGATTAGTAATCTTTGACTCTTGGACTCTTCCTCTGCCATTCGCACGTGGCTACAAATACTAGAGCACTAGAGCACTGCTAGAGTACAACTATAGTGGATTTTGTTATCAAGCAAGTTTATGATGTATTGGAGCATTGCAATAATGGAGTCTACTATCCATATTGGAGTCTACTATAGTATCCATAGTATTGGAGCCCCATCAACCACGTCGAGCCAGACCCATCCAAACTCCATCGCCGAGACCCATTTGACCCGCAGTCGTTCATGCAATAAATCACTACTCTATTAAGAGGAGTGCTCACCGTGCTCACCGTATTCTTGGCAGAGTACATATTGTCCTCTTGGAGGGTATATACTAGTATTTATATATAGAACGTACAAAACGTACAAAACGTACAAAACGTACAAAACGTAAAAACATATAATCAGAGCGTACAGAACATCTAATCTAAGCGCCTATCAACCCTCTTGTTTTAGCTGTGCTTCCTACGCCTCGCTCGAGCGGAAACATACTCCGCCATGCACTTCCCTAGCTCCCTTGTTCCCTAGATCCCTAGATCCGTAGCTCCCTAGTTTCCCCATAGAGTTCCCCAACTTGCCGTGTTGTAGTGTATGTAAGCATGCAAGATGTACTCCGTATACTCTAGATCTACAATCCAATCCAAAACAAGACAGTGCGACTCGCACTACGATCAACTATAACACGACTCGTGCACCATATCGCCCGCATTGCCGCATCACATATCCCCTCTAGACCGACGCCCTTCCGTTAACCCTTGCCGTTAGTTATAGCGATGACACTCAGACCCCGACCCCTCGTACGTACGTACCATCGAACTCTATCCATCTATCCAACCTATTCTAGTACGGTGTATGGTCCATCTCCCTACCTCCCCCTACCCCTCCCCTACAAACCCCGCAATTGTATTATCGTTGCCGCTGTGCTCTGCTTACTGCTGCATACCTGGTCCAGTATTACCCCATGCAACCAATGGATGCCATTCTTAAATGCCGAGGGCCAACGGGCGTCTGGGGTAAGTAGACTACAAGGTAGGTGTAGACTGGTGTAGACTGTAGTAGACTGTAGTAGTAGTAGGGTAGACTGTAGTAGTAACTCTTGTCGGTTTCACGGATGCGGAAAGAGGGGTTGTCGGTCGCAGCTGCATTTCTAAGTAGTACTAGGCAACTAGGCGGCTAGGCGAGGGGGCATGTACACTTAACAACTTGTAACCCTGGAACCCATAGGAAACATCCACACAACTTGTACCTGTAGCAAAAAGCGTCAATGGACACAGAATCATCACTGTAGTATGAACCATAGTATGAACCATAGAATGTTTTATACTACGCTCGTCGCAAATAAACCCGATATATATGGAGAAGACACCCGCGGGGTTTAAATAGTATTAAATAGTATCGCTCTTCGGTCCATTAGAGGGGTCAATAGGTGTAATAGGCCTCATACCCGGCAGCATCTATACCGGTCGCCGAAGTGCTCGTCAGATGTCATCGGTACTTTCTCTGCCACCTTTACTTCAGTAGAGTAACATGTACCCCCTGTTAGTTGCTGTTAGTGGTGTTGAGTGGTGTTAAGTGGTGTTAAGTCCTGTTAGTGCTACTCCCACCTGGGAGTGTACAGAGCTCCGGGATCAGCTCCGGGCTCAGATGACCCCGCCTTAAACTACACAACCTGCGGTACAATTGCGGTACAAACACACCTCCATCCTCATACCTCACACCTCTAACCACCTCTAACCTCCCTTCCCACCATCTAACCTCTCTCTAAACACTGTACCCACACCTCTGTCGTCCCCCCCCACCACCATCATACCCCCCCTCCCTCCTGCCCCCTCCATCCTGCTCCCCCTCCCCCCTCCCCCCTCCCCCTCTCGTCCGTACCCCATTGAGTGAAACATACTTCACCCGAACCACTCTACGGCTCTTCCCCTTCTTCTTCTATCTACTTCTTCCTCCTCCTCCTCTCCTCTTTCTTCCTTTAATAAACAAACCAAATACCCCTCCCAAAACTTCATTTTCCATTTCATATCCAAAGCTATTATACCACGAATTCACGATATCAACGACGTAATGGCTTCCATCGAGCTTGAGACCCCGTCAGGCGGCAAGTACCAACAGCCAACTGGACTGTACGTTTATCCTTCCGGCTCAAACCTGGACCCTTCCAAACATCACAAGACACTCAGCTAACGTCTCCCTCACAGTTTCATCAACAATGAGTTCATCGAGGGCGTAGACAAGCAGACCTTCGAGGTCATCAACCCCTCCACCGAGAAGGTCATCTGCTCCGTCGCCGAGGCCACCGAGAAGGATGTCGACGTCGCCGTCGCCGCCGCGAGGAAGGCTTTCAATGGCGAGTGGAGGACCACCACACCCGAGGCCCGTGGCAAGCTGCTCGTCAAGCTGTCCGAGCTGATGGAGGCCAACCTCGACCAGCTGGCTGCCATCGAGTCGCTCGACAACGGAAAGGCCATCTCCATGGCCAAGGGTGATGTGGCTGCTGCCTTCGGCTGCTTGAGATACTACGGCGGCTGGGCCGACAAGATCGAGGGCAAGACCATCGACACCAACGCAGAGACCTTCACATACACAAGGCAGGAGCCAGTAAGTCATCCGAACAACTCTGTGTGTTTAAGAATATACTAACGCTTCCCAGATCGGTGTCTGTGGACAAATCATCCCATGGAACTTCCCACTTCTCATGTGGTCGTGGAAGATTGGCCCAGCCATTGCCACCGGTAACACCATTGTCCTCAAGACCGCCGAGCAGACCCCTCTCTCCGCCCTCTTCGCCGCCAAGCTCATCAAGGAGGCCGGCTTCCCTCCCGGAGTCATCAACATCATCTCCGGCTTCGGCAAGACCGCCGGTGCCGCCCTCTCCTCCCACATGGATGTCGACAAGGTGGCCTTCACCGGCTCCACCCTCGTCGGTCGCCAGATCCTCAAGGCGGCAGCCGACTCCAACCTGAAGAAGGTGACGCTCGAGCTGGGCGGCAAGTCGCCCAACATCGTCTTCAACGACGCCGACATCGACAACGCCATCTCATGGGTCAACTTCGGCATCTTCTTCAACCACGGCCAGTGCTGCTGCGCCGGCAGCCGCATCTACGTGCAGGAGGGCATCTACGACAAGTTCATCGCGCGCTTCAAGGAGCGCGCCGAGGCCAACAAGGTCGGCGACCCCTTCGACGTGTCCACCTTCCAGGGCCCGCAGGTGTCCAAGCTGCAGTTCGACCGCATCATGGGGTACATTGATGCTGGCAAGAAGGCCGGTGCTACCGTCACCACTGGTGGCGAGCGCCACGGCGACGTGGGCTACTTCATCCAGCCGACCATCTTCTCGGACGTCACGGAGGACATGACGATTGTGCAGGAGGAGATCTTCGGCCCCGTGTGCACCATCTCCAAGTTCGCGACTGAGGAGGAGGCGATCGCCAAGAGCAACAGCTCGTCGTACGGGCTTGCGAGCGCGGTGCACACGACCAACCTCAACACTGCGCTGCGCGTGGCGAACTCGATCCGCGCGGGGACCGTGTGGGTCAACTCGTATAACATGATTCATCACCAGGCGCCGTTTGGGGGGTATAAGGAGTCGGGTATGGGACGCGAGTTGGGAGAGGCGGCGTTGGCGAATTATACGCAGACGAAGACGGTGTCGATCCGGTTGGGGGATGCGCTGTTTGGTTAAGTTTGTGTTGGGATGGGGGAAATGAAATGGGAATGAAATGAGTACGATAGCTTAGGGGCTGGACAGATTGAAATGATGACTTCTACTTAACTTTTTTTTGATGAGGGGGAGGGGGACTGCAGTGGGTGTAGTGGGTGTAGTGGGTGAGTGAGTGAGTGAGTGAGTGTTGTCGTGATAAGTGTAATGTAAGGTTCTCACCCTCCCGTCGATCTATCCCCTGAAGGATTAAGGAGTGTCTAAACCTTAATATCGCGCTAGCGGGTGTCTGGTGCTTACATACCCATGAGGGGGTATCACATCATCGCATCGATCGCGATGTTTGGGGAACTGGATGTGTGAGGAGAGGCGCGTCTGGGGGCTTTTGTCATGGGCTGTGTTCTGGCGATATCTATGGCAGTGCGATTCTTTGGAGGCTGGATGTGTTGGTTAGTTGCATGGTTGGTTGGTGAGCAACTAACGCTGGGGATGGTGAGCACAGAAGTCACAGGACTCCATCCTAGCGATGTTGAACTTGGGAGTCTGAAAGATTGTCGACTGATGACAGGCACTAAGGGGGTATCGACTGATACCAGGAACCAAGAGGGGTGGCATGAGGATAAGCCTCGAACTACGGGCTGCTAAGGGCGCCGGCTTGGGGATAGCTTCACGCGATTGACACTTTTTACTAAGATATCGGAAGGTCGAAGATGTTCTGTATAGTGAAAAGTATGGTACGAGTATTGGAGTATGGTCTGTTATTCTCATCCCATATATTCCCAATTTACCACCTCATCGTTCTCCTCTCTTTTCCCTCTTTCTCATTCTCATTGTCATTCTCACTTCCCATCATCATCTCCCATCACCATTCCAACCACCACAGCACACCCACTCAAACCAACAAAATGCTATCCCTCCTCTGCATCCTCACCTTTCTCCTCTCCCTCACCCTCTCCCAACACTCCCCACCACAATTCCACTCCCCATCCCAATCCAAATCCCAACCCGCACCCTCCCGCCCCCCCTCCCCTCCAAACCACACAACCTGGACCTCCCTAGTCCTCACCCACCACGGCGAGCGGCGCCCCCCCCTCACCACCGCCTTCCCAACCCTCACCCCCCTCGGCGCAACCCAAGCCTTCTCCTCCGGCTCCCTCCTCCGCTCCCGCTACCTCACCGGCGTCCCCAGCAACCTAACCACCTTCTCCCCCCTCCAGGGCTTCCACAAGAATTACCTCGATAGCCAGAGAATCCAGGTGCTGGCGGGCCCGGAGCAGTATACGGTGGCAAGCGCGTGGGCGTTTCTGCAGGGCTTGTATCCGCCGGTTGATGTGCCGGGGGTGGTGGGGGGGAGTAGGTTGGCGGGGGGGAAGGGGGTGGAGGCGCCGTTGGGGGGGTATCAGTATGGGAGGGTTGAGACGGCGGGGGGCGGGGACTGGAATAGTGTTTGGTAGGTGGGCTTTTTCTGTTGTCTGTTGTGCTGTTGCGGGTTTGCGTTGTTGGGGGTTGAGGAGAAGGAAGGGGGTCATAGATGCCTAGAAAAGGGGGAGGGGGTTGAGAGCATGAAAAGGGGCTACGGGCAACGAGGAGAAGAAAGGGGATTATAGACGCTGGGGAACAAGACCACCTTGCTAACACCCCCCCAGGATAGCAGGCAACGACCACTGCCCCTCCCACGCCCTCTCCACCGCCCACCAACTCAACACCACCACCTACAAGAACACCTCCCTCGTCAGCGCCCCCTTCTACGCCTCCACCATCCCCGCCGTCTTCCGCGGCACCATCCCCGACCCAATGGTAACCTACCACAACGCCATCGACCTCTACGAATACGCCGCCTACGCCAAGCTACACAACGACACCGTCGCCACCAAACTCCCCACCGCCTCGCTGACGCGCCTGCGCGCCCTCGCCGCGCAGAGGCTATGGGGGATCCACGGGTCCCAGGGCGCGTCAGGTGCGGGCGACGATGACGAGTGGTCTGGTGTCGTGAAGCCGATAGCGGGCCGCACATTCGCAGCGCGTGTTGTGTCGCTGCTCAGCGGGGCGATGTCGGCGCGGCCAGGGGCGCTGAATCTGCTGTTCAGCGGCTCCGCGCCGTTCGTGGGGTTCTCTGCCATCTCAGGGCTCGCGGAGCACGATGCGCGCTTCAAGGGGGTGGTGGAGCCGGGGAGCATGATGGTGTTTGAGGTCTTTTCGTACACGGATCCTGAGGCGGGAGTGCCGGGGAAGGAGGACCTGTGGGTAAGGTTTCTGTATCGGAATGGGACGGCGGAGAATAATAGGTTGATGGGGTATCCGCTGTTCGGGAGGGGGAGGAGCAAGATGGATATGCGGTTCGCGGAGTTTGAGGAGGAGATGGGGGGGGTGGCGGTTGGAGTTGGGGAGTGGTGTGAGGGGTGTGAGGCGGGGAGTGTGTTTTGTCCTGCTTTTAGGGAGGCGTTGGAGAAGGCGAGGAAGGAGGGTGGGGAGAAGGAGGGTGGTGGGGGTGGTGGGAAGGAGGGTGGGAAGGAGGGTGGGAAGAAGAAGAAGAGTAAGAAAGCTACGGCTGTGGAGTTGGGGCTTGGGCTGGGAGCGGCGGGGGTTGTGCTTACGGGGATGATGCTGACGTTTCTGATCTATGCTCGGAGGGGGGAGAGGAAGAAGGCGGAGGGGTATGGGAATAAGGAGCGGGAGAGGGCGGGGGGGGAGGGGCCGGGGAGCTGGGAGATGGGGGATAGGACGCCGAAGGAGGGGGAGGGGGGGGCGGGGAGGGGTCAGGCGAATTATCCGGTGCAGAATGAGGAGGGGTTGAGGAGTATGTCGGTGTATTCGGTGCATGAGGAGGAGGAGGAGGCTGTTAATCCGTTGAGGGAGCCGGTGAGGGTTGAGGATCGGGTTTAGGTGCTTGGGTGGCTGGGTAATATATTCCTGCCCTCGCCCCATCAAATAATCCAAGAACCCATGCACACCACCATCTCACTCGAAATCCCGTCACATTGCACTCACAACTCGAGCAAACAAGCCATACTTTGTAACGCACTTATTCACCTCGTTACTACTGCCATAAGGAGGAAAACTAGATAAAAAGACATCATCTCTAAAACAAACTCAAGCACTAAGCCTTTACTTGAATCTCTCTCTCTTTCCCATTCTTAGCGTGCCTCTCTAGCTCCATCTCCGTCTTAATCCCAACCGTGATCTCTACGAACATAATATCTACTGCCAGTGTTTAAGGGACGTTGATCCTCGAATCTTGGCTTGCGGTGTTTGTGCGGCGGGAAGGCATTGATAGTGACTGTGCTTGATGGGAGTAGTTACAGTAACTGTAATTGAAATAATTTAGCCATCTACTTCCTACGACGCATGTAACGAGTTGTTCACTCATCTCCCTATCTTGCTACTAAATGATCAAGCTTCCCACCTACATCATCTAGGAACTCCGTCATGGTCTTTTAATTCTTAGAAACCTGGTTTGCCACTACTTAGAGCTGCAACTAATAAGCTAGTTGCTCATAAATAAAGGTAAGGAGATAAATTCTATCAGCTCGAATCTCTACTATCGATCCTCAGCTAAAGAGCTCACTTGTCAGAATTTCAGGCGGCCCGAGTACCATATTCATAATCACGGACTATCTCACAGATAAAAATAACCAATTTTATACAATGCTACCTCCTGATATATACCAGATGCAACGCTCGAAACCAACCTATAGAAAATGCTAAATGAAGTCCATTTCTCCCCTCTCTTCCCAGTCCCTCTTCTTAATCCCCGCATCCACCGTGTCTGATCACTGCATTCCCGCCAACAGACTCTCAAAACCCTCTGCCTCCCACTAGCTACTCTTCTCCATACTCATCCTCATCTTCCTCCACGCCAACAACCGCCAACTCCGTCTCGACCAACGCCCTGAACTCCCCCCTCCCCATCCCTGCCGCCCGAGCCAACCGATACAAACTCTTCACACTAGCCCCAATATGCTGCCTCACAGCAGTATCATGCCTCCCCTCCCTCTCTACCTTATCCTCCAGCACCTCCACCGCCGCCGACCTTCCACTCGTACTTGAATCCGCCGACCGCGGCCTCGGCTGCTCAATCAGCGCATCCCTCTCCCTCCCTGCCCGCTCTGCCTCCGAAATACCATTCCCGTTCCCGTTCCCGTTCCCATTCCCCAGCACCGCAGGGCTTGCAAACTCCCGCTCGTGCTGCGCACCTAGACTCGACTCCACCTCGCCATTCGCGCCCGCCTCGTCGGGATCATGTGCGTCGAGCGCAGGTTGAACAGCAGCGTACTGAGCGAAATAGGCGTCCTCGGCGCCGCCATCGACTTGGCTACTTCCATTCGCAGGTGCCTGGCGCACGTTTGGAGGAGCAGGGGATCTGTTGTCCGGCCCTGGTGTCGCAGCGGGCGTAGCGTCGTATTGAGCCCAGTACGCATCATCATCTTCATCTCCATCATCAACTACCGGCTCCGCCACCGTAGGAATCCCCACCAGCGACTCCCCATTCACCTTCCCCGGCGTGAACGCCTGTTCCGCCGCCTCCAAGCTCTCAAACCACTCCCCCTCACTCTCCACCGAGCTTAACACGCCCACCTCCCCAATCCTCCACCCATCAACGGGTCCCTCAGTATCACCCACGCAGTACACGCAGCGCACCCACAGTCCGAGCCCAACAATCTCGATCCTCGCCCACATCGTCTCGGCATCCACGCGGCGATACCGCACCACCACCTCCCGTCCATCCTCCCAATCAACATCCACCTCCACCTCCCCACTCACAGGGTGCGGCTCGAACTTCTCCCCGTGCGCGAGCTCGAGCAGCTTATCCCCCGTGTCGTCGCTGGCGTAGGTGAGTAGAGGCAGCCATGGCTGTGTTGGGGCTGCGAGGAGCTTGACGCGCTGGCGAAGGATGGGGGAGAGGTGTGGGAGGACGGGGGGTGGGGGTTGTGGGAGCTGGCCGGTTGGGATGGCGGAGAGGAGGGGCTGGAGGAGGGCGGTTGGCTGGGGGGCTTGCAGAGGGAGTGGGATGGCGGATGGCATTGTTATATTGTGGTGCGCTGGGCGCGGAGAATTGTTGGAGGTTGAGAAAGGATGCTGATGCTGAGGTGGGACTCCTGTTCGAGAGTGTGGTTGTAGGTGTTTTCGTGGTGTGTTTTTGTGGAGTTGGATCGTCTTATGTTGTAGGAGTTGGCTTGTGATCGTGGCTGCACCTCGATATGCTGATAGCTTTGTACTGGAATTTTCTCTTCCCCTTTATCTTTCTCTTTCTGTCTCAGTCTTCGCCCGTAGTTTGTTTCTTGTCCAATATATGTCTTCCCTCGTCAGACCCTTTAGTAAAGAGAACAGATCAGGAGATATTCGTTAGTCGGACAAAGTTAACTCTACATGGAGCACAAGCGTCCCAAACCACTCGATCCATTCTCTCTCCCTTCACCCGAACGATAAACGAGAACCAGGCTGAACTTTAGCCTTGTTGGTACCTGTCAGGTGACGTAATGCCCGCGCGGTGATTCGTGGGTGCGCGGTTGCACTGGTGGGGCGGAATGGATGAGCGGAAGTGCTTGGTCCGTGCGTTTCTTGGCTTCGGCGGCGGGGGGTAGCGGCAATCGAGGACGGGAGGCGGCGGCCAGGCCAGGCCGGGGAATGGTGATCAGGAGATGAACGGCGTCGTTGTGAGAAGTATTGTTATTGTTTGTATTATTTTGATTAATTTATATATAGTTATTATAAATCTCATCATTGTGCTTACAGCAACTATAGTTCAAGTGGAAGCATCTAGTCACTTATACTTGAAATCAATAAGCTAGTTACTAAAAAATAGAATCAACGAGATAAATACTGTTAGTTAAGATTTCTGGTATGAGCCTCCTCCATGTTTTTAGGCGGCATAATTATTATAAGTCTAATTCTAGAATTAGGTTTCTTAGTTGCAGCGCCGAGTGGCACGATAATTAGGGATGGGGTGATCAAGATAATTAGTCTTTCAGCATCTTACTATTTTAAATCCTATTTTCGTGACTCACGGACTAAGTATGTAGCCATATGACTAGAGATGTACGTCGTACGAGCAGGTTAGATTATCATCTGAGTGCCAGTTGCCTATATACTAACCCCCGCCCTCCCACCACTTTTATCGTCTTGCATCTGAAACCATATGACCATTTGCAGCCTTCGCAAAAACACAAGGGACACAACTATTATCAGCTAAGCAGCAATCTTCGCTCATTTCACCCAACATAGCTATGGCAAAGAATAGCCGGAAAACGTGCTTTAAGCGACAGGAGAGGACGGAGGCGCCTGCGCAGCAACTTCATGCAGATGGCGAGCAGCTACCTGGATACTCGGAAAGCCAAAACCAGGAGCAGGGTTATAAGTCTACAGATCAATCTACTAGCAACTCCGAAAAGTTGAAGGTCGACCAAGGAACCGAAGCCGAGAAATGGGAGGCTGAAATTATCGAGAAGTGGAACTCCGAGACCAAAGCCGAGAAGGAAGAGCGGCGACGATTGTACGGCTACAACCGTCTCCTACACCGACTTTACGTGGAGCCAAATGAGTCACTAGAGAAACTTATGAAGCCGGACCTTATAGAGCTTCTTGATATAGTACGAGAAAAAGCTTTAACGCCCCCAGAGGCAAATATAGCGGAGCAACTCGACAAAGCAAGAGGCAAATCTTTTGCTACATCGTCCATTAAGGCGCAGAATATGCCTTTCGAGAAGATTCACACGTTAGACCTCGTGGAGCTACTTCGCATAGCACGAGTCACTCCTTACTATAGGCTTCCTAAATCAGAGTTTATGAGGGTCCCTAACTCGGATCTGGTGGACCTACTTCGCGAGGCAAAATGTGAGTTTTTGAAGAGGTATATGGTATCGAACCATAGAAGTCTAGTATCGCGTCATGTGGAAGGAAAAAAGTCTCATAGCGCGCACGAAGCTAAACTACACGAGGATAACGAAGTTAGAGATATGTCTCCTACGATGCCTTCTGAGTCTGAACTCGAGTTAAAGCGACTCAAAGATTTGCTTGAGAAGACAAAACTCGGGTCTGATAATCGACTTGATAAAGTTGAAGAGCAGCTCAAAACAATAAAGGAAGGCTTGGTTGAGAGGGGTTGCGTGGGCGGCGGGAATGTCGCTACGGGGAGTGATATCTCTACAGGCAGATTCACAGACTCGAGCAACGCGGCGGACAGCAACGGCCAAATCAAAAAGGAGGATGATCCCCTAAACCAGGCTAGATATCAAGCAATACTAGAGACATGCCATGCGGTTGAGAAAACCCGTGAGCTATACAGATTGGTGGCACTGTTAGAAGTGGATACTGAACAGGATAAGTATTTTAGGATCCAGGAATTCGACGATGTTAAGATCAAGGCGGCAGGGATATGCCGGGGACTTGATGACTTAATATCGAGGACACGAGAGGATTTTCCATTGTTGTAGGGTTGATCGGTTATGCGATCGAGCGTGTGTTGTTTGCAGCGGTTTCGTAAGGTCTGCAAGGAAGGCCGAACTTACTACTGAGTTATCACTATGCCATAGCTTTTAATTAATGTATGTACAATGCTAGTTTGTTTGGTACACCTACTCACGAGAGACTCTCATTGAAGCTCTTCGTAATAATGTATAAATCACAAGTGATGGTTCATAGGTATTATTAGAGTAATATAGGCACTATAGCTTCTAATAGATATATATATGCGACATAAGTCGATTCTGTTTTACAGGAGTCTGTCATTGACACTCATTATGATAATGACTGAACCACGATTCTATTTTACAAGAGTCTACCATTGACACTCGTTATGATAATGACTGAACCACGATTCTATTTTACAAGAGTCTACCATTGACACTCGTTATGATAATGACTGAATCACAATGTCTCATTAGGTCATATCTGTCAGCAGAGTAATATAAACTATTTCCCATACCCCTAACACCCAAGCTATATATCATAGCCAACCTACTTTCGGCAAAACAAGCAAATGGGTATCGCTATTCTCCAGTCCAAAAAAACGCCTCCCAAATCTCTCCCTCCTCACTTCCTAATTATCTTCAGCAACGGCGCAATGCGATTCCTCTTACTAAGCCCAACCCTGTACGGCACCTTCCCACTCTGCAGAGGACTATGTGGTGTACACGGTTTGCTTGGTGTCTGCAACTCTTTCGTCGGTTTCGGGGGTGGCGTTGACTGAGGCAGTGCAGGAATGTTGGGTTTTGTGGGATTGGTGCGACTTGGTGCATGGACCGTGTCGATATCCCCTGAATCATCGTCTTCATCCTCATCGCTCGCTACTATTTCCTTCGGTTTAGATTGGGCCTTTTGTGGTTTCTTACCCACAGGCTTCTGCGTGGGTTCAATCTCATCGTCGTCCATGTCAGAATCTTCGATGATTGGTGCCCGCTTCTCCGCAGAAGCCTTTAGAGGTCGCCCTCGGCGGCGTTTAGGGGGCACTGCCTTGTCAATCTCAGCAACTTGACCATGGGAATCAGTTCCAGACTTGGGTATGTCGGGGAGGACATCTGGTGCCCTGGTCCGCTTTTTTGGCCTTTCGGTTTCCTCCGCCTGTTCCTCTGCTGATGCGTCTGAAGGGCCGATCTCATCTGCCGAAGGCTCCTCCACAATGTCCTTCGCCTTACTAAGTTTACTCCTCTTTCTCGACATAGGCAACCCCTTGGCAAACTCTTCGTTTGCAATAATGTCTGCTTTAGCGCTCATACTCTTCGATCTCCTGGCACTGAGACGCGGTTGGTACATTTCCGCTGCCTGGCCAAAATCTTGCGAGCTTTGAAGATCAGCATCGTGCACTTTTCGCTTCGTGGACGGATTGACGGGGGTCGTAGAGTCGATAGTTGTGATTTCCTTGTCATTCAGAGGCTCAATCGACACAGTATGAGCGGCACGAATGGGCGAAATTTGGTGTCGTGGTTGCGACAGCGAGAGCTCATCGACAGAAGCTTCTCTATTTGAATAGTCCATAGATTTGTGACGAGACAGTTTTTGTTTATTCGGCTTACTTGCCGAGGACGAAAGCCCAGTCTTTGACCTCTTGATCTTCCTACTCGAATTGACGACAGGGGATGATGAAACCGGAAAGGTTGCCTCTGTTGGAATTGCGGTGGGAGAAAAAGCCGTGCGGTCTGGTCGAGGAGTCTCGTTTGGAACGGTGCTGGATGCATCTGTGAGTTTCAATGCCCTGGCTGGTTCCATCATGTCTGGCAATGAGTAGATGTGATTGTTATCGCTAGAGACCGCACCGTAGTGTATATACTCCCCATTTTGGCTACTTGTCAACATATTAACCATAACCGTCGTGGTAATACCTTTATCAAATGAAGGTGGTTCGGAAGACTCAATTCCAGAATTGTGGTCTCGGATGGCCAAGACATCTTGCGAAGTATCCCCAGGGCTGTTTGGAACAGTTCTTGTTGGCGTTTTGTTGGCCGTGAGATCTGAACTGGCTTTGTCGGAATCTGTTGCTTTGACGATTGTGACCCGCTCTGTAGAGTCTTCGCTGATGCCGACATCATTTGAAAGATGTTCGTAGCCATACGTCAATTGGGCTCGGAGTTCTTGGCTGATACTGTGAGGAACTTGAACGCTACTTGGTTCCGTGCTGGTATTCTTGATTTCGTGACGGGGTTCCTGTGATAAAGCCGTTGGGAAGGCGCCAAGCCGTGGCAACTGTGGCTCCTCAACTACAGCGACGCCCGCATTGTCGAGAGTCTCGTCGTTGGCGGATTGGACTCGTTTATTCCGCTTAGGTTTTGGTAGCATGGGAAACAGTTCTCCTTCGCCCCCTTGCCTAGTTTTCCTCTTTTTGTTATCGACGACCGTTTCGGTGTCATCCTTTGTTTTTCGTCGTAGCTCCACGTACGGTGACGAACTTGGCACTTGGTCGCCCATTGTTTTCGTCCTCCTCAACTTTCCATAAGTTACTAACCCACTACATCCAGTCTCTGTGCCTATATCATTCATTTCTGAGGGTCTGGCGGATAAAATGCTTCCCAGAAGCTCCAACTCGTCTGCTCTTTCAGCCATTGTTTTCTCAAGCCGCGTATTCCTCAGAACCGCAGCTGAAGTGCCCGGAGCACTGCTGCCTGGGAAGTCCCACTCATCTCTTTCTCTTTCCTCTCCGCCTATATTCCCGTGTTGTAGCTCTTTGGATTGACCGGGGCTTGTAACTTGTGTGGTCCCTTCCCACGACTTCATACTTTTCGAGCGCCTTGCCTTCCTATTGGAGGCAGTCGGATCTGAAATAGAAGCAAACGACGGGCCATGCATTGTTTTGCTCCGTTTGAGCTTCTTGGCGCTTTCTTGGGAGACTGAAGAAGACATTCTCTGGTTTATGATTCTTTCGTCGAGCCCTGGTGGACGTGGGGAGAGTTCTGGGGCCGACTCGTTTGTAGACGTGATGTCAAGAGCACCGCAATATTCGCTGCGGATCCGTTCAAAGAGCACAGAGTCTGTATGGATTGTCAGTGCGGCACAGCCACTGGAAATTGGAGGCAAACCTGTTGAGCCTGTTCCTAGCCGTAGGGATGGTTCCAAAACAGATGGCGGGGTGGCTTCTGTTACATGACCATTGGGAAGGGCGGCTGTGGCGACTGGCTTGTATTTTTGGGGAGAACTCTCAGCACTTATTGACGAGCAATCATCGTCTGAGTCGGCAATGACCCGACGCGATTCCATCGTATTTCATTGGAATGTATGTTTATGTGCACATTAAGTTATGCGACACACGCGTCAATGCAAGTGCGGTACGCGTAGTCACATGATATAAATATCGAATTGTTAGAAGGACGCACAGACATATAAATTACACTCCTGTTCAACAAGAGGTAATTACGCGGTTGAAACAATAAGTGGCACGGCTCTCAGCACATTTCTGGTAGTTCTCAGATATAGGATCTCTCTCTTCAGTTTTATTTGTTAGTAGCTGGTCTATTAATTATTGCCCTGAGTAACTGAATGCCCTTATATGTATTTCAAGTGCTATAATCACTATTGTCACTTACAGCTACTATTCAGACCTTCGGGGGGCACGAGTATTTAATGGTGAACCATGCCGTTTTTTTATTCAACCGCGTAGTAATGTAAGAATTTATCACTTTCGTTCTATTTGTGAATAACTAGCCTATTGATTGTAACACTGAGTGATTGAACACCTTTACTCCAACTATGCTTGCAATGAACACTGCTCCTGTGTGTATCCCTCTTCAGACTTTTGGTTTCGGGAGTTTCTCACAATTCGATATCGCATCCTCTCACTGAATCACATATATATTAGTTCAGACTACGGACAAGGCTTTATGGATAGTACTTTCAGTTTCCTCAGCGGTATGCGATGTACTGGTGGGCTACTTCTTTCCCTTTCCCAACAGCGTTTTCTCTGGGGTACTGTAATCCCATGGGCCCACCTTGCCTCTCTCCAACGCCACCTCTTTGGGACTCCTGTAGGTCCACTTGCCCAGCGACAGGTTGTTCCTCCATTACTTGACTGCACTGAGCTATCCCCCTCTTATGTGCTCCTGAGCCTGATAGCACAGCCCTCCCAACTCGGAGAATTGAAGGAATAGAAGTCCGATGTCGAGATGTTTGAGAGCCGTTTTGCCCAAGGCAGTCGTCGAAATAAGTCTGCGTAGAAGCATCCACTTGGTTGTTATTCGATGGTCTTGGAAGAGGCCCAGCTGGAGCTGCAACACCAGGCGATGGAAAACGACCCGTGATTGCTGTTGAGCCACATGCGATGGCCCCAGCAAGTTTCGACCTCACAGGGCGAGATTCAGGAGCCGGATCAAGCCCATGAGTGACTCGGGCAACCGAGACAGGTTTTGTCCAGTCGTTATCTTTCTGTCTCTCTGTGGTATTTACTTCCGTAGTCTCATCCCCTGGAAGGTGCAGACAGCATAGGACACGGACAAAATCTCTCTTGGTGATTCTTGTCATGCTTCAGCTGATTCAGCTTGTTGGGAACAGAAGCAGTTGGCCGGATGCACTCGACGAGCTTCAATGCCGAATATCAGGCGAGTTGTTTCAGGTCCTTCATTTATCCGTCGCCTCTTGTTACCGGCCCGGGGTGCCTATCTGTTCGTTGCATGTCCAGTTTTATTGTGGAAGATATGTCGTCAAATTTCGGGCCTGAGATCCTCATCAGACGACTGTGCTCTATATCAACTTTGATAATTTATTCCCGTTTTGGTCAAGCCATTGTCCTATGTTAACCACCAGTCCCCAGGCAGGACATATTGGCCGACAGGCTTCCACATTCAAGTGTGTATTGACAGGAACTGTTCTACTATGATAGCCGCCAGTCCCCAAGCAAAATAAATTGGACGCTGTGCCTGCTGCTCTGGACGCCATTTGGCAGGCGCCATTGTTTGAATATTGTCGGTGAGATCCCATCTCAACACTGTGCTCCTTTATCCACCCAAACAAAGTAAACTGCGCCGCAATCCATCCTGATGGCATAAAGAATGGTGTCTCTCACTGACACATCTGAACAATGGACCCAGATGCTCTCTTCCAACGATGCACAAAGCACTCAATGAGTGGCATTGGACCCAATGGAGTCACACAGCGCTACATATTAATTGTTCTAAATCGATAACAAGGCCCCCAAACAATGAATTCGAAACAGATGGCGAGATGATCAGAGGTGAAAGGGCGCGTTTGTGCATATAAGGTCGAACTTTCTCCCGAGAAATCACATCCACAAGCATCAAGCTCGCCTTCACAGAGATCAACAGAAAAGGGCGGAGAGAGAAGTACAAGATCTCCTTCTTATTGTGTTTTGCTAACAGTTGCACAGGCTCACCTCTGTGAGGAGAAGAGCAGGTTGGCCAATCTATTGACGTTGGGCGCTTGCCTGTGAGTTTCCTTCCACTGTGGCCTGTATGCTGACTGAACATAGAGTGCCGTAATGGGAACTTGCTTCCCAATACGGACCCCCTGGGGAACAGTCTCCCATCTATTGAGTTGCCATCAAAAATTGCCCAATCCGGTCAGTGCTCCCCCCTCACTTGAAAGCTAACACATGGCAGATATTGGCAATATTGAACCCTGGGGGACGCTAAGGGAAAGGCGGATCTCTGTCGTTCCCCAAACAGGGTCTAGATGTCCTATCAGATGAGGGTGGCCCATCGACCCCACACTCAAGACGCTGCATTGTAATGCTAAGTGGTGTTCTGGCCAGGAAATACTGACATAACATAGGAAAGATATGCAAGATTATCTGTGCCGTGGAAAGCGATCGTGGCTTCATAGATTCGACACGGTACGTCTCTCCGGCCCCGAAAGCTTGCTGACATCTCACAGAGAACGCAGAGAACAAAGATCAGCGTCAACTGACGGATGCAAGGGCCATGTAAGTCTGTAATCCCTGCCTGCAAACATAATGTTGACACAGCAATAGGTTTTTACTTACGGATTCTCTGTTGATTACACCCTGCCTGGGCTTGCGGTTCTCTAGGTGGGTCATATAGAGAAAGGGAAGCCTGCGCATTCCGTCAGTTGGAGATGGATGAGGGGTGACGAGGACTACCTAGGCCTTTGGTTCTTGTGCATTTTGGGTTTGGTGCCCAGAAGCCGTTTCTTTATTGAGGGCGACTCTGGTCCAGAACTCGGACATGGGTGGCCGTTCTTTCTCTTGCTGAGGACAGTGCTCAGGGGCCACTTTCTTTCAATGAACGCAACTCTGATCGGGAACTTAGATTTGAGCGGCATTTCTTTTCTTATTGAGGAGACAAGCTCCCTTTCATCTCAAGTCAGACAATATTATAAATAAACATACTTCCTTCTTACGTCGAATAAAGAACGATTCACATGTCATCGAAAGACTTTCTTGCCCCTGATTCGCTTGTTTTGACGCGTTCGGTGCTAGAATATACCCCGGAAAATCTAAAACACTTACCACATGGCCCCTGGTGCCTGTAACACGTGTACTAACTCCAATTTTGGCTCGTTGCTAGGCGTTGCTAGGCGTTTATCAATCCGTTGCTAGGCCACTTCGAGACGCGATAAGGGCTGCCAATTTTGGAAATCGCAAATCGCAAAAGAGACGAAACAATCCAGGCCAAGCTAGACTCTCCCCTTGAAACACCTTCCTTCGAATTAGCCCCCTGTACATTGTAAACAATAAATACTGTTTGGTCTCCTCCTTCTCTGGCCTCACTGTGGTGGATAAATATTAAAGTTGATATATTAACCGCGGTTATAGCCACTAATAGGAAGTCGCGTCGCAAAAGAATAACACAGTTGCCCCCCAATAACCCACAAACAACCCATCACTGCCTCTGCCATTCTGTCAAAGAAGAAAGCGCTCACCACTCTATCTCTGCTCGACGCGACTCTTGCAATTGCATCGCGTAGCCAACAGGATACTCTTCTCTTCTGAGGTCCTTCCCACACCACGGACAAGATGGCGCTTCAAGCTGCCTACCAGCAGTACTTGGCGACGCCAAACTCCAGCTTTCTGGCCGAAAATGCCTCGCTCCACTACATTACGACGCTCACGACCTTCCACGGCCCAGCCGAGATCATCAAGCACCTGAACTCTCAAACAAAAAAGATCAAGACGAAGTCCGAGAAGATCATTGACGTTGTTGACGGGACAAGCTCTCTGGCTGTCGAGACCGAGTTGACTGTTGAATTCCTCAATGGAGGAGGGGCATACCTTCCCGGGATCGACGACAACTTCCTTGCTGATCGCGAGGTCACATTTCTAGTTGTACGTTACTCGATCCATTCCACTTGCCGTTGTATGTGTGCTAATAAACCTGGCTGTCTAGATCCACATTGTCTCCTTCGATGCAAACGGTAAAATCACTCAAATCCGACTGAACTGGGACCAAGGCTCTCTCCTGAAGTTAATTGATGTTATCGGAAAGACTGGACGGAACTGGCCCATACGCGATGGAAAGGACCAGGTCAAACTGATCCAATCCAGCGTTGTTTCTGCCGCGAAGCCTGCTGCGCCATCAGCTGCTCCGTACCAGAAGGAGGGAGAAGTTCTCCGAAGGTCCCGCGAAAACTCGACGAACGTCACACGCGACCCTCATTCCTCATTAGCCCTGTTCGCGCCTCGCGAGTCAGATGAGGAGCCGGAGCAATTGCCAACAGTGATTGCGCCACGCGCATCCGCGAAGCCCCCACCACGCGACTACCATGACCTATTTGTTGGCCAAGACTCCACAGAGAATGGGGACGCATCAGCGAACGAGAAAGGATCAGATTCCCCATTCAAGCACTCGGCTGTAGGCGCCATTGCGCCCAAATTTGGGGCCGGAAAGAACTACAAGCCTTCAAGAATCTTTGACCACGATGAAAACGACGAGTTTGACGAGAACTCAACTGCGTCAGCGAGGGATAGCCGCCCGGAATCCCAAAGGCACTCTGCTATCGGCGCCATTGCACCGAAGAGTGGAGCGGGAAAGAACTATCAGCCATCGAGGATCTTCGACACCGATGAGAATACTCCTATCAAGCCATCGGCCGGACATAAGTCTTCCATCAGTCTCACCAAGCCAAATCCCAAGAAATATAACCACTTTGATATTGGTTCTGGAGTTGCCCATGACGATACCACTGCTGCAACAAAGACAAATGAGACTCAAGCGAAGAGCAGACACGGGTCGTCATGGGGCTTCGAGGACTTCTATACGCCTGTAAAGTCCGTGCCAACAAGGGGGCTTGCAGCCCAGGCACAGGATGTCCACTGGGGCAATGAAAACGACGAAGTCCCGGAGTCTCCAATCCGCAAGCCAAAGCTGGATCAACCACGCAAAGATGCGGAGACCCACTTCGAGTTCCAGGATGATGGAGCCCCAGAGGGACAGATTAGACTGATCGGCCGTCCCCGCGGAGCAGGCTCTAACAACGGTCTAGGCCTGTATAAGAACAACTTGTACAGTGAGGAGGGCTTAACACCTGAAGTCGCCAAGCAGCGCGAGGTCGGAAACCTGGCCAACGTAAAGGATCGCCACAAGGACTTCGATCCTCACTTCGCCATAACTGACGACGTCGACTCACCTTCTGCAAGGCAGTTCCAACGTCCCCTCGGTAACATTGCGAACGTTAAGGATCGCCACAAGGACTTTGACCCACACTTCTCGATGACCGATAACTCCCCTGCCCCCAAGAATTCTGCGGGTAACCAGAAGGAGAACATCCCCCTCACTGCTGCCTCTCCTATCCGCTCTAAGCCTGGAGCGCTGGACGAGGACATCATGCCTTTGGGCTCGCGCGGTGGTATCGTGAAGCAGAAGGGCATTGTTATCGGTGGTGACGGCATGGGCGGCAAGAAGGGCGCAGGCCGCAGCTGGGGATTCGGAGATGACTCGGACGGCGAGAAGGAGGGCGGCATCAACGGCGCCGGCACCGCATTCAGCAAGGGTGTTGCGCCAAAGAAGTCCGGCTCGGCGGCACAGACTGGAGGCGGCGACTTCTGGGACTTCTAAGCGGTCAGGATATCGCTGATACGGGTGTTTTATCGGGTACCAGGGGGAGCACGAGACGGAGATTATGATATTTTATGAGCCTACGGCTGCTTTTTTTCTTTCTTTTGTGGCTACGAAAAGGTTGGGTGGGTTGGCACGGTGTTCCCGATGCCAGTGCGATTAGTACGGAGGAGACGAAGTGAAGGGTTATGGGAACGCTGTGTATGAGACTCGCTTCAGATTGTTCTCTTCGTGTGTGTGCTCGTTGTTCGATTCGTTGTTTGGCCTTCTGGGCATTGAGGATGGAATAATTGTCCGAGGACGTTGGGTGGGGGTAACGGATATTTGTGTCGATAGGGTAGTGAAAAATTGAGATTATTAAGAACTGAATCCTGAGAGTTTATGCCGCCAGTGCACTGCAACAGGCGCCGATACTCAGGTATAGTACGTACAGACCTGCTTCAGACGTTCGGGGGGCACAATCACTGTGCTGCCATGAGGAGTGCTGATGACCAGCCGACAGCGTGGCCTCACACCCGGTGCTATTGTGTTTTGGTGGTATTACAGATATGCAAGGAGTTCTCGGCTGCTTGGTTGTAGATCGTATTCTTTGGATTCTTTTATCTTCTTACAAGCTCCTAATGTACCATATCATACATAACGCTATCATACAGCGACCGCCCAAACGCCATCAAAATTCCCATGTATACACCGTCTATTTGTTCTTGCTCGCCTTGTATGAAAACCGCTTCCTTGTCCTATAATCACTGTTAGTCCATGTCTTGAGTTCACTCAGTCTTCTCCCAGGGTCTTCATCCGGCCAGCCCACATCCAGACTGTCCATCTACAAGCGCCATGCCCATCCCACTGAAGAAAAGGAGACTTACGTGCTGAATTCGCCCAGCTTATGTCCCACCATATCCTCCGTGATCGTGACATCGTGGTATACCTTCCCATTATGCACCTGGAACTTCAGTCCCACGAAGTTCGGCAGGATCGTCGCCGAGCGCTGCTGCGTCCTGATGGGGACCACCTTCTCGCCCTGTGCATAGCGCACAATTGGGAGCCTGTACTGTTAGTCTTGGTCTGCATTGGATGTTCGTGGGATCGGTCGCTGTGGGATGCTTACGGGACGATGTGTGGTCCTGCGAGCGAGTGAGTTAGCGAGGGTTCCATTGGGGTGAGTGGCTGGGATGAGGATGGGCATACCTTTCCAGACTGACCGCGCCAGCAGAACTCGTGTCGGGAGCATGATTGCGAGTGGTGATTAACTCGTGAGTTGGATGAGGTCGTCGTCGCAAAGGAGCTGTCTCGCGATAAATTTCGGAAGGGGTGGAAATGTTGACAGGGATTATCCGCGCTAGTGTTCGGAGGTCGCGTTTCCCCAGATTTAGACGCTTCCAGGCAGAGAGAGCTTGGGAATTTGAATAACATTTTTTCACATTTCTACTCCAAATTTCTCCAGTGAATATTACTGACGAATATACTGGCGTGAAATTTGAAGGGGTATCTTGCCCATGGATATTTGAAGCAAAATTTGCGCAGACGTGGGCATTGAGCGCCTGCGACTAGGCAGGCGGCAGGATGTCTGAACTTGGAGGTAATATTCTCTTCTGCTCCAGAGATTCCATGTGAACACACCTAACATCATGGCAGATGCCGATACCATACGGATTCTAGTTGCGACGGACAGCCATGTTGGCTACGAGGAGAGAGATCCGATCCGCAAGGATGACAGCTGGAAGAGCTTCCATGAAGTTCTGACCCTTGCGAAGACACAAGATGTGCGCACCACCTTCGGTCACTGAGAGTCATACGCTGATAAGTGCAGGTCGACATGGTTCTCCTCGCAGGCGATCTTTTTCACGACAATAAGCCCTCCAGAAAGGCAATGTACCAAGTCATGCGGTCTCTTCGGATGACCTGCCTTGGGGATAAGCCATGCGAGCTCGAGATGCTGAGCGATGCGAATGAAGTATTTGATGGGGCATTTAATCACGTCAACTACGAAGATCCCGATATCAACGTCGCCATACCGGTCTTTTCTATACATGGAAACCACGACGATCCGTCCGGAGATGGCCATTTTTGCTCACTGGATCTTCTACAAGTCTCAGGGCTTCTGAACTACTTTGGGAGGACGCCAGAGTCGGATAATATTGCTATAAAACCGGTTCTACTGCAAAAAGGACAAACAAAACTGGCGTTATATGGCATGAGTAATGTCAGAGATGAGCGACTATTTAGGACTTTCAGAGATGGGAAAGTGACGTTCTTTAAGCCTGGAGTGCAACAGGATGATTGGTTCAACATAATGGCCGTTCACCAGAATCACCATGCCCACAGCGAAACGGGATATCTGCCGGAAAACTTCTTGCCTGAATTTATGGACCTGGTTGTTTGGGGACACGAGCATGAATGCCTCATTGACCCAAAGTATAACCCGGAAACCTCATTCCATGTCATGCAGCCTGGATCATCAGTTGCTACGTCCCTGGTTCCAGGAGAAGCCGTACCAAAGCACGTTGCAATCTTGAATGTTACTGGCCGAGAATTCACCGTCGAGAAACACCGCATCAAAACAGTACGGCCATTCATTACGAAAGAGATCGTTCTCGCTGATGACCGGCGCTTCAAAGGTCTCGACAAGAAGAAAGAAAACAAGCAGGACCTTACGCGGCGGCTTATGGAGGTTGTTGAAGAGTTAATTGAAGAGGCAAAACGTGACTGGCTGGAAATCCAAGACGAGGATAGCGACGACCCAATCGAGGTTCCCCTTCCCCTAGTACGCCTTAAAGTCGAATACACAGCCCCCGAGGGCGGACGTTACGATTGCGAAAACCCACAGCGCTTTTCCAACCGCTTTGTCGGCAAGGTTGCCAACGTGAATGATGTGATTCAGTTCTGGCGGCGCAAGACCAGGGGAGGCGCAAGCACCAAGAAAGATGGCGCGGCCGACATGCCCGAGGAGTCCGTCTTAGCCAGTTTATCCATCGATAATGTGAAGGTCAGCAAGCTTGTTAAAGAGTTCCTCAACGCACAGAGCCTCAAGATCCTCCCTCAGGCGCCTTTCGGCGACGCCGTCAGCCAGTTCGTGGACAAGGACGACAAGCATGCCATGCAAGTCTTTGTAGACCAGTCTCTCGAGGGTCAGGTGCAGACGCTGCTCTCCCTCGAGGACGACGAGGAGGACCTTGACTCCGCGATGGCGCGCTATGCTGCCCAGATTGACAAACAGTTTCATGAAGGGACCCTTGCGCGTCGCGGCCGCGCATCCAGGAAACTCAAGCCGAGGCCGGTCAACTGGGATTCGGATATGGACGGCGAGTGGGAGGACCAGCCTGGCGCCTGGGAGCACGATGATGAGGATGAAACTCCCGCACCTGCCACGGCAGCACCATCGCGCCGGAGAGGAAGGGCCGCGAGCCCAATCGTGGAGGACGACGACGACGCCTTTAATACCCCAGCCCCTGCGCCTGCTCCTGCAAAGCGAGCCCCAGCTAAGCGCGCCGCGCCCGCTGCTCGCAAACCCGCAGCGCCGAAAAAGACGCCTGCGCCGAAGAAAGCACCTGCGAAGTCGAAGGTAAACACAGGGATGTTCGTCGAGGATGATGACGACGAAGATATAGTCATGCTGGACGAACCGCCGGTTCCGAAAAGTCAACCGAAGAGGGCTGCTTCGTCGAGAGCGAAGCCCTCGACGCAGTCGCAGCTGAGCTTTAGCCAAATGGGAAGCCAGGTTGGTGGGAGGGGAAAGGGGAAGGCGAAGGCAGAGTTGAGTGATGATGAGATTAGCGATGATGATGATGCTTTCGAGCCGGTTGCTAGTACGCGGTCGTCAAGGAGGAGATAGAGACGATATCACGAATTTATGGGTGGCGTTTAGGGCAGTGGGATCGGGGAAGCTGACAGGAAATATGGCTACGAAGGCGTTGATAGAGCTCATCATATCACATAACAATCAATATCCGAATTTTATTCGAATATGCCCTATACCTGTGTGACAATCACTAAGTTACTCTACTCTCTAAGCCTCATCATGATACCTAAGACCCGGGAACTGCCCTAACAACCACCTATAGCAGGACTTTCGGGAATAGGAGATAATAATATACTTTGCAATCGTGTTATAATTCTCATATTATAGCCTGTCAAGAAGCTAGATACCCAGAGAAGTTGGGGTTTCTTCCGTGTCGCCTGTGACACTCGACCCACAACCCGCGACCCGCGATTTGATAGTAGATTTCCTCCGTGGTCCGCGATCTACGATCCGCGATTTATCACTTGCAAATATCAGAGATCCTCCGTCGCACCCGCGCCCACATACCTATAAGAACTCACAATTCACCATGCCTATATGTTATTCTTTCTCCTTATACTTCACCTCGTCGACGAAGAAAATATACCCTTACAATTATCACTTTCAACTACGATTTACTCAAAATGGCACCACTTCAATTCGGGGTTCTTCTCATCCCTTTCCAAGTCCTAGACGTCATTGGCCCCGTCGATATCCTCTCGACTTGTTCAATCCCCTACCTGACGAAATGCGAGGAGGCCATTGGGGAGCCACTAGAATTCACCCAGCGCGGCATTGATATCGAATTCCATTATATCGGGGAAACCATGGACGGAGTAGTCGGAACGGCAAACTGCACAATTAAGCCAACCACCACCTGCGCGACATGCCCCAAGCTCGATTACCTCCTCATCGGTGGCCCATATCCCGATTTCTTCCTTAACGTACCCGACGTCTTCGCAAACTTCATTCGGGAACGGGTGGACGAGGTCCAGGGTGTTTTCACAACTTGCACTGGTGGGATGGTTGCCGCCATGGTTGGTATTCTCGATGGGAAAACTGCGACAACCAACCATCAGTACCTGGCATCGGCTAAGGAGCTGAAACCAGAAGTCAACTGGTCATCGAAGCAGTGGGTTGTGGATGGGAAATTCTGGACGGCGGGCGGAGCCGTGGCTGGGATGGATATGATTGCGCATTGGGTTACTGAGAATTACGGTCAGGATGTCGCGGAGAATGGATATCTCTCGCTCGATTTTGAACCTCGGGATGTGGATGGGAAGCCGGTTCCGTTGAAGACAAGTCTAAGGATGAATAACTAGTCATTTAGCTAAATTGTCACTGCGATTATAGTAGCTTTTCTCTTCAAGGAATACTCATACTCCCCTACAGCCTGACATGGGCAGTCTATAGCTGAGAAATTAGAACTGGCAATTTGAGGCGTTGGAAATTCTCTCTATAGCTAAACTGTAATTGTAGCTATGGGTGATTGAGAATCCTTGTTTTACTCATAATTGCTGTAATTACCACTAGGCCCAAAGAGCTGTGCTTGCAGTGGTGCGACGCGCCTCAGCAGCGTCATACAGATTCTGAATATCCTTCTTCCATTGGGCGACGTCTGGTCTAAGGATTCTACGGTCGTATGTCAAGAGCCCGTTGACCTCGCCTTCAACATCGGTAGTCTGTGTCCATACTCCACCGTTGCATGAAAACATCTTGGTTTGGTCCAGAAGTTCACTGAGAAGGAGATGGCTGCGATAGTTCCAAGCATCCAGGGATTCGTTGATCTCGTAGGTTTGGTTGATAGAGTTGATGGCATCCTGGACATTCCAGAGACTAGTGAAGAGGACATATATGTTAGAAGCCATAGATAAGTTGTTGGTGAATAGGCTTACTGTTCAATTGTGGTGTTCAGTCCAACTCCTCCAAATTCTCCTTGGAATCCGATGCGGGTGGGGTCAAATGGTGTGGAGGCAATGGAATAGAAAGGAGTACCGCACTGAGGATTGGCATAGTGATGGTTGTCCTGAGTGAGCTTGTTAGCAAGAAACAATGCCGATACTCTGCTATTATACTCACACTGAAATCTCCCGCCCCATGATCGTGCCACCCACTGGTGGCGTCAATCAGTCGTGTTGGATCAAGTTGCCTGACAAGATCGGTAAGGCCGAATTCGGGATACCCATCAATCAATTGGCCCCAGCCTTCGTTATAAATAACCTAAGAATTGGTCAGCAATGGCAGGGAAAATAATTGGCGAGGATTGTACTCACCCAAGTTACAATACTTGGATAGCTCTTGTGGTGGTTGATCAAGATCTCGAGCTGACGAGTGAACTCTATTTGCTGCTCCTCATTTGGCTGCCTCGTGCCAAGAGATGGCATGTCTTGAATGAGCATAATGCCCATTTGGTCACAAGCTTGATAAAATAGGTCAGATTCGACTTTGATCTTTTCCGAACGGATGCAGTTAGCTTTGGCCCGTTATTTGGATAATAATGACTGATAATGACTTACATGCTTTCGGAGCATGTTGAAACCGAGGCTCTTGAGAGTTTCCAGATCATAAACCATTGCCTCCCTGTTTGGAGGCGTGTATAAACCGTCGGGCCAGTAACCTTGGTCTAAGGTTCCGAACATGAAAACTGACTCTCCGTTCAGGACGGGTCGAACGACTCCATTAACTTCACCCTTGGCAATCGTCCTGAATCCAGTGTAGCTCGTAATCTTATCCTTGCCCATTTTGACTACTATAGTGTAAAGAGTCGGGGAGTCTGGGGACCATAGCTTGGGCGAGGAGACGGTAAACTGAAATGGAGAATCTGAGAAACCTTTGTAAGAGGCTACCGTCATTTTTGTGTGACTGTCAGAGACAGTAACTGTAACCGCCGTCCTCTTTCCATTGGAGCTGTGAACTGTGGCATTGACTAATTGTCGTCAGCTCATATACCAAAGAAACCACTGGCTTTCTCACCTTGACCGTGCATATTAGCGTCTACATCAAGCTGAGTGATGTAGTTTGCCGCAGCAGGCTCAATCCAGACACTTTGCCAGATTCCACTGCAGGGAGTGTAGAAAATGTGACTGGGATGGAGCGTCTGTTTTCCAATTGGAATCACAACACCGTCACTGTCAGTCGGGTCGTGCACAAAAACGAGCCTATTTACGTTTCAGACGCGTTAGTCGCCACAGATTTTGCACAGAAATGGATATAGGTCATTACATACAGCTCGTTCTCTCCGTCATGGGATATGAATTTCGTTACGTCCACGGTAAAGCGAGCGTAACCACCGCGGTTGAAACCAGCTTCTTGGCCATTGACAAATACAGTGGCCTCATAGTCCACTGCACCAAAGTTGAGTAGGAGCTGCTGTCCAGACCAAGACGATGGAACGTTGAACGAGGTGGAGAACCACGAATATAATGTGTTGCTGCCTAGGATTCCAGAAAGGCCACTCTCAAGGCAAGATGGGATCAAGACTTCTTGGGCCAGCTCTTGGCCGAATGGAGGGCTCTTGACCGAATCTAAACTGGCAGCATCTTGATATTTCCAGATTCCATTCAGATTTTGCCATTCAGAGCGCTCAAGCTGAGGTCTAGGATACTCGGGCCAAGGGTTTGTTCCAACCTTGTAGGTCCAGTCCGTTGTCAACGGTGGTTCCTTTACAGCATATGAAACTGCTTGGTTGACATTGGGTTTCTGAAATTCCCCTCCGAGACTGCGCGCCAGGGCAGCATCTGCCAACAGCGGCAAAAGAAGGCCGGCTGTGAGGTGCATCTTGCCGGTAGCAAGTATATGAAAACGATAGCAGCTTCAAAACACAAGAGCGTGAATATTGTCGGAGCGACAGAGACAGTAAGAAATGAGAAGAAGGAAAATACTTGGACGTCCAGGACCAACCTTTTAAGAGGGGTAGATCTCACTTGACTCCGCAGTGAATGTCTCGGTAATCCTGCTCGCAGCAAGCAGCCAAGGTTAGCTGCCTCACCGACATCGCGAGTGACACCAGCACACCAGGATGATATTGCAGATCACAAAATGGATGAGGAAGGCCGGAGTCCTCGGAAGTATGGCGAGGCCCGGACATACGCGGTAGCTCTCTTCCTTCGACATATGTCTGAGGAAGACGCGGACTAAGACATGGCTCCCCACTCTGCGGGCTCATCTAGAGACACTTACCCCACTAACCCATGGCTGAAGCTTTGATCGCAATACATGCCAAGTTGGTTTCTAGCTCGGCAGTGATACCTAGCAAGTGGAACCGGAGAGTCTAACGTTATACTGAATCTGTAATCAACAGGCAGATCTTCGGGGACCAAATTTGTATAATTTGGCCTCCGAGGAACATCCTTTCGACCCCGCACTCTCTCACATTGCAGCTTCAATGCAGCTTTAACGGTGATGGCGCAACGTTGTACGACTACCCACGAGCGAATCGCGGGGTCGCCAGGATCCGTCATCCTCGAAGGATTCAGGACCAGCCACTATTGCTGGTGGAATCTGGGGGTGCCCCTCATTTCCCCAGGCTTTTGCCTATGTCATTGCTGCAAGTGTTGTAAAAGAAGAAAGATCATCGTGGCAGTTCGCACACCTGTGCGGAGGTATATTCACAAATGCAGGTATTCCTTCCGGATCATCCAGTGGCAGTAGGAGCTATCTGATATTTAGACTCGTCGTGTTCGGCCCTATCATTAGATGCCAAGCCATATACTACGGCGTTGATTGCCCCGAACTTAATTTAGCCAGGACCACAAGGTGCTCAGCGCTGACGGCAAGAAATTAAGCGACACTTCGAATGCCGCGTAGACCTCCGAAAGAGCCCGCAAAGAGCTCTCGCATGGCCATTAACTACAAAAATGCAATAATTCATAATTATTTAATGCATACAACCTTACTCCTCGGCTGGCATCATGGACCCCAGCCCCAGTAAGCCCAGAAAGACAGAGCGCGCGTGCAAGCCCTGCCGCGACCTCAAAGTAAGGTGCATGCCCTGTCCCGGCGGCGGAAATACCTGCCAGAAATGCCAGAGGTCAGGTGCATGCTGTATATTCGAGGAGTTAAAGCAACGCAAGAAGCGGAAGGCGCCCGATGACCGCACTACTGTCGAGGCCCTGGAGGAAAAGCTGGAGGATTTGGCGAAGCAGCTGGAGGCGAGCAATGCGCAGCTCCGGTCCCTTCAGGGGTCGTCTTCTGGGAATCTAAGTCCGGAAAATCCGAGCCTGAGTAGCTATGCTGCGCCGTTCGCGTCGAGTTGCTCTGGCACCCAGGTAGCGGACGGTGGTTCTGTTGATCAGGACGACCACGTTATTGAGCAGCTCTTAGGATGCGGTATTCTCACTATAGACACAGCCAATGCGTACTTACTGAAGTACCGGCAAATGTGTGAATACTCCCCCTTCGTCGTGATACCCAAAGAGGCCACAACCGAGTCACTAAGGCAAGACCAACCGTTCCTCTTCCACGCGATTCTCGCAGTATCATCCTGCGAGAACCCAGATCTGCAGAGTACGCTCGAGAGAAGCCTCCGCGAACGGCTGCTGAGGACAGTCATGATTGAAGGCGAGAAGAGCATTGACCTGCTGCAAGCCATTCTTGTCTATCTCACTTGGGAACACTTTTTCCACATCCCGAAGAAACGGCTCTTCAATCAGCTGCTTCATGTTGCTATTAGCATATGCGTCGATATGGGACTTGATCTCGGGCCTTGTGAGGCCAGTGCTAGGAAGACTGGGTTGCAGTTAGACCATCACCACTTAGCTGGTGGGATAGCAGATGATATATTTTTTAGCAGAGCTGCTCGAAGAGTGTATATTGGGTGTTACTACCTCTCCTCGGCCTCGGCGTGGGTATGGCGGAAAACAAACAGCATTCAATATACGGAGTACATGATGCAATGCGCTCAATCCCTATCAAAAGACCCAGAATACGAGACTGACTCACTCATCTGGCCGCTTCTTCAGACCCAGAGACTTGGGGACGACTTTCATGATTTACTCCTCCCCGCCAATCTTGATTACTCAAGCTCAGCTAGCTTAGAACAAGTCCAAACACATCTGAGAACGTTCCGAGCAAAGATAGATGAAGCTCTACCAGGTGGGCTTTCGGATTGCTTGCCCATAAACCTGGCATCTCATTTTGCGGGTGTGCATGTCTACGAAATGGGAATCTTGAGTAAAAGTACGGTGAACAAGGAGAAGCTAGGTGACAAGGATGCGGCCACATCAAGCCAGCTCGACGTGATGATGGCCTGCCTTGACTCCTCAAGATGCTACGTAGAGACATTTCTTTCCTTCTCCCTCTCTGAGTACCCCAAGCTTGCAGTGCCCCAATGGTGGGGCTTAATCGGCAGCATCTACATCCTCTACGTTTTATCAATAGGCACTCCGCAGCTCCCTCTCTGGGACGTGTGCGTTGCCAGAGATAAAGTCAGATTAGAGATCTACCTCGACTTGCTTTGCTACCGTATGCAAAGCATTACTGGCTCGACTACAGAAGCTCCCGCTGGTCGGGATTTGTATTCGCTGATGGGGCCTATATTCTCACATGTCAAGGCTTCTTATGAACGGCTCAAGAAACTGCCTCAGACTGCGAGCTCGGTTGATGGGGAGCCTGTCCATGGGACGGCGTTTGAGGGAGAGGCTAAGCCTTGTAATAAGCGGGTAAAACCTGGTCGATGTCCAGCGTTACCATTCTGGACAAGCAGGCAAAACGTCACCAACCCGCCAGTCGAAGCACAAAACGATCTGTTCGCGGCATTTGAATCAGTAGACCCCAATGTGGATCTCTTTCAGGACGATAGCGCATGGCTTGAAGACATGCCTAACGTGAACCTGGGCTGTAACATGAGTGACTGGAATTTTGACACGGGGTCATAGGCCCTCCGCGCGAAGCAGTCAGACCAGATACCAAGAGAAGCAGTAGAAAATGAACCAAAACTGTATAATGCTAAAAATAAAAATGCGTCGAGCTATCTACATTCAAACCCTCCGGGCTCAGCATCTAGCCCCCAATATAGACATTCCGTCTCCATCTACTTCAAGTCCACCCCCGCCTTGACAGCCGCAACAATAGCATCACAGCTCGTCTTCGCATCCCCAAACAACATGCGATTATTCGGTTTATAAAACATCGGATTCGGCACATCCGCATACCCGCTCCCCATCCCCCTCTTCATCACAATCGTATTCCGGCTCTTCCACGCATGCAGCACCGGCATCCCCGCAATCGGACTATCCTTCTCCAGCGCGATCGGATTGACCGTGTCGTTCGCCCCAATCACAATCGTCAGGTCCGTGTCGCTGAAGTCGTCGTTGATCTCGTCCATCTCGAGCACCACGTCGTAGGGGACGCTCGCCTCGGCGAGCAGGACGTTGCACTGCCCCGGCATGCGCCCGGCGACGGGGTGGATGGCGAAGCGCACGGTGGCGCCGCGGGCGCGCAGCAACGCCGTGAACTCCGCGATCGCGTATTGCGCTTTGGCGACCGCCATGCCGTAGCCGACGACGATGATGACGCTCTCGGCCTCGAGGAGCTTGGTCGCGACGTCGTCGACGGTGGTGGTGACCATCTCGCCCTCGACTTTGTAGTCGGTGCGGGTGGTGGGCGCGGCGATGCCGCCGAAGAGGACGTTGGTAAGGGAGCGGTTCATGGCTTTGCACATGATGTATGAGAGGATGCTGCCGGAGACGCCGATGAGGGAGCCAACGCTGGTGAGGAGGGGGTTGCCGAGCATGAAGCCCTCGGCTACGAGGGCGAAGCCGGAGTAGGCGTTGAGGACGGTGATGACGACGGGCATGTCGGCGCCGCCGATGGCGGCAGTGGTTGTCCATCCTTTGGCAAAGGAGAGAATGGCGCTGCCGCTGAGGCACATAGCGGCGACTGCTGGGGCGCCTGGGGCCATTGTGACGAAGGCACCCATTGTTGCGGCATTTAGGGCGAGCATACCGCCGTTGATAAGGTGTCTGCCAGGTAGGATTGTAGGCTTGGAAGACATGCGACCAGCAAGCTTAAGGAAAGCCACGATAGACCCGGTAAAGGTGACACCACCGATGAGGACACCAAGGTAACCGGTCACCATGTGGAGCATCGAAATATGGTCACCACTCACAGAGGCCATAACGGAACCGATGGAGGTGAGGACGGCAGCGAGACCTACGACAGAGTGCAGTGCGGCTACTGTCTGGGGGAGCTCTGTCGCAGTGATGCGTCGTCCGACTACTCCTCCGATTCCAGAACCCAGACCAGCGATGGCGAGAACTTGAATTAGCTGTGGGGTGGTGAAACCGCAAGCTGCGAGAGAGGCGAGGATTCCAGACCCTACACCGAGGATACCAAGGAGGTTACCTGTGCGAGCAGTTGCTTGCGACGCAAGTCCAGAGAGGGATCCGATACAGAGCATGGAACTAGCCAAGTACCCAGCCTGGACAAGCCCAGCCATACCAGTCGAAGCAGCAGCGATATATCCACCACCAAAGAGTATACCCGGAATCGCATAAAGCCATGGGTACTCCTTGGGGTCAGTCTTGCGACGGAACATGTCGAGCATGCGCTTCGTGATGACGAAGCCACCGCTAACATTGACAAATGCAAGGAGCACAGATGCCGCGCCGAGGAATTGCGGGATCGTTTCGGGGAAGTAGCCGCCGCCCATGATGAAGAAACCACCGACACCAACCATGCCTGAGATGGCGTTGGTGACGCTCATGAGCGGGGAGTGCAGGGCAGGAGCGACGCCCCAGACGACGCGGTATCCGATCAGACCAGCGAGAGAGAACGTGAAGAGGTTACCCATGAAGAGGGGCCCGGTGGCTTTTCCGAGAGCGAGGACGGCGCCCATGGCGCCAGTGACGGTCATGACCTCGCGAGATGCTTTTTGCCATGGGGTCAGAGCTAGGACTTCTTCCTTGACCTCGGCTGCCTTTGGTGCAGGTGCGGGAGGCGGTGCGAGGGGCGGCAGAGCGGGTAGAAATTCGCCATTGTAGGTGACGATGGAGCGGCGGACTACTTCGTCGTTCAGGTCGATCCCAAAGTGCTTCTCCTTGGGTGACATGGACAGGAGGAATTTAGTGATATTGTTGGAGTATAACGTGGATGACTGTGTCGGGAGACGAGATGGGAAGTCCGTATAACCTTTCATATGTTAGTGTTTAGTGTCTATGCAGTGAACCAATATATGAGACCTACCAATCACAGTCACGCCTTTGTGAGTAACCAGTTCGCCTGGCACAGTGATCTCGCAGTTACCGCCGGCCTCGGCAGCTAAATCAACAACAACGGAGCCAGGCTTCATCGCAGACACCATCTACAAATTGTCAGCTGTAAGCCACTAAAATCGCAACCCAGGATTAACGAACCTCTTCGGTGATCAAGGTAGGAGCCAGCTTGCCAGGAATCAGCGCAGTCGTGATGACAATGTCAACGTCCTTGCACTGCTCGAGGAAAAGCTTCATCTCCGCGGCGATAAACTCCTTCGACATGACCTTGGCATACCCGCCTCCGCCAGAGCCATCTTCTTCCATATCAACCTCGATAAACTCTGCTCCGAGCGATTGGACCTGCTCGCGTGCAGCACTTCGTGTATCGAATCCACGGACGATGGCACCCATGCGGCGAGCCTACATATGTCAGAATTGTTCCTGTAACGAATATAGGTAACTGCTTACCGTAACAATAGCACTGAGTCCAGCAACGCCAGCTCCAATAACCAAAACCTTACAAGGCGGAATCTTCCCCGCCGCAGTCGTCTGTCCAGTCATAAATCGGCCAAAATGATTCGAAGCCTCCAACACAGCTTTATACCCCGCAATATTCGCCATCGAGCTCAGCGCATCAAACGTCTGCGCCCTCGAGATCCGCGGAATCATATCCATCGCAAAAGACGTCAACCCCTTCTTAGCCATCATATCCACAACCGGCCTATTACGATCCAAACCCGGCTGCAGCATCGAGATGATGGTGGAACCCGGCTTAAAGCCCTCCACAAAATTATTCACATGGCTCGTAAACTGCGGTTCCTCGTTCGCCCACGTCGGGTTCCCGGCCGTCAAGCGGGGCGGGCGCACCTTGAGCACGATATCGCTCTCCGTCCAGACGTTGCGGGAGTTGGCGATGGTGGCGCCGGCAGCCTCGTAGTCGTGGATGGGGAACTGGGCCTCGAAGCCGGCGCCGTGCTCGACCATGACGCGCTTGAAGCCCTTCTTGAGGAGGAGGGCGGCGTTGGCGGGGGTCATGGCGACGCGGCGCTCGCCGGGGAAGACTTCGGTGGGGACGCCGATGGTGAGCTCCGAGTAGGGGATTGATTTGACGGGGTGTTCGGGCTCGGGCTCGGAGGGCTTCTTCTCTTCGTGGAGGCGTGTTGTGGAGTGGTAGAGGCGGCTTTTGGAGCGGTTGAGGCTGGATACTGTGGGCTGGGAGAGCCATACTGTGTGGTTGGCCAAGGCCCCACAGAGCCTTGTGGATGGGGTTATCATGGTTGGATTGGGGGGCGTGAGCTTCTATGTTTGAGCTGAAAAAAGAGTCTGGTTATAATCCTTGGTGGAAGTCGTGCAGTCTCTTATGAGCGGGCAGTCTGTGTGTGTCCTTGGTCATGTAGAAAGCGACTTATTGGGCTGAGTGGAGACCTGAGAGTTTCTGAGAGTAACTACTACTGCCGAAAGTCAGAATCACCCCTATACCAGTTTCTCCATGTGCTTACCGTCTTATATGAGCTGGGTTGGAGTGGGGAGTTGCGTATCTTCTTCGTCGACTACAGTCTACACGACGGCGTGTCCACCAGGGTATCAAGCTGCTCTCTCAAAGCTATTCACTTGCATAGCAATCTGACGAAGCCGGCGTCAGTGAGCAACAATCCCGCAGCAGCACTCCGCTATATCAAACTTTCCGCGTCGAAATCGGTGCTATCATCTCAGACCTTCGCGGTTCAGTTTCGTTTCGTCGTTATGCTCGTCGTCGTCAACACGTCGCCCGTGAGGGGGAAGAAGGAACCAAACAGCCTCGCGGGCCGATAGCTACCGTATTTAACCAGCTTTGGGCGCGTAAATGCTCTGTATGTACAGTACAGATGCACGAGAGGATCAGTGTCTCGCTGCTTATGGATATTTGTCTGTTATGTACAATATACAGTACAGAGTTGTTTGATACCGGAAAAAAGAAAGAAGGTACTTTGGTGTCGCGTGCGGTCGTGGTAGCCGGTGAGGTACCGCGCCGAGTACCGCGCCGAGTACCCCGCATAGTCCCGAGGTGAGGGACCCTGACAGTTGGACACTTGGTGCGCGACGGAGTTACCTGGGCCGACGGCGTTGGGGTGTTGATTGGGCAGGCGCTATGGACAAAGGATCCGCTATACGACGACAAGACTGAAAAGGTGGTCTGGTGTTGGTCCGTCCACACTTGTTTGTTTGCGGGGAACGCGGGGGAGGACGTAGAAGTGCAGCTTGTATGTACACAGTAATGGTTACGCTATTTACCACGCATTTATTTCTCCTCGTGAGAGACTGTAACATAACACAGCAACATCAGAACTTAGCCAGCTAACTGATGGTATCAAATTCTCGGTATAGCTACTACATAAACTCGGCATCCAACTACAAGTCTTGTGGTCTGATAACCTTCTGCCCCTTGAACATCAACCAACCCATGAATCCTCCGCCGCATGGCTTCTCAATCTTAGTGCTACTCTCGCTGCTTCCCTTGGCTTCCTTGCTGCTCTTGACACTCTTAACACTCTCACTGGCCTTGTACTCCTGAATCAAGATATCTGGCTTGACAACAGACGACTCAACCAACTTCTGCCCCTCGGCACCCAGAGCCACAACCTGGACATTCTTGATCCCAGTACGCTCAACGGTAAGCACGGTCTCGAAGCTCTTACGCTCTGCCGTCCCGAGCAGCTCGCGCTTCCCGCTCGCGTAGATCTCGTAGAAGCGCCAGTGCTTGGTCTCGGTGTCGCCATTCCAAGAAACATAGATGCTCGTCTGTCCCTCATCATCATCGTTAAGCGCCACAACCGCCGGTGCCTCGTGCGGGATACCAGTCCAGTTATACCTGAACCCACGGTAATTCTCCACGCCCTCTCCCAAGCTGCCAGAGTCCATGTAGAAGTGAAAGATCGGCTCCCCATTCGGCTTGTACTCCGTGATAGCACCCTCCGAACCCCAGTTCACAAGCACGTTCCCGTTGGGCTGGACCTGCGTCGAGCCCTGCGACTTCGACAGCAGGTCATCCGGCGGGTAGAAGCCCTGCACCAGCGTCGCAGTCCAGTTCTCCGTGTCGACCTCGATGATCTTCCCCGCTGACGTGGCGTTGAAGTGCACCTCGCCGCCGCGCCCGTTCTCAGTCCCGTGCGCCGAGTTGTCGTAGATGGAAATAACCTCCTTCGTGCCGTCCTCGGAGCGGCTCAGGTAGCGCGCGTGGTGCTGGAAGGCGAACTCGACGCCCTCGCCGAGCTTGAAGTCGGTGGACTTGCCGCTGAGCTGCCAGAGGATCTCGCTGGTGCGGCCGTCGATCTTGTAGGCGGCGTTGGCGTCGCGAGCGGAGATGAGGTAGTTGCCTTGGTCGTCCTTGTCGACGCTGTTGATGTGGAAGTAGTCCCAGGCGTCGGAGGAGTTGTAGCCGCTGCCGGCTTGGCCGGGGTTGAGGGGGAGGAAGGCTTCCGAGGGGGAGACGTGCTCGAGACTGCTCCATTCGAAGAGAACTTCGCCGGACTCGATGTCGAGTTCTAGAGTCGTTAGCCTGGATTCTTATTTCCTATCCATGGAAAGTCTTACCTTGGAATCTAGCATCGACAATCCACTGTTGCTCAGGGGATCCTCCGTATGGCGAAAGATCATACGGAACAGGGTGGTAAATCTGGATCAGAGCAGTCTTCTCATTGATAATGATAAACTCGTGCTTGTCAGTCAACCTATGGTTGCCTGCACGTAGCTCTCTGATGGTGTTGTAGTTCTGGTCCAAGAAAGTTGTGTGACCATGTCCATGTCCGTAGGCCGCGTTATGGCTTCCCTCGAAACTGAACAAGACATCCTTTCCCTGGTAGCGGCCAGCTTGGAAGTTGGTAGCCCAGATAGAGAAATATGTGAACCCAGACCAGACGAGGTCGCCGGTATCTGTGAAGATGTATGGGGCCGCCTGCAATGGTCCGTGGCGTGTGCCTTCTGGGAAACCTGCGAAGGGTGCAATGAAGATGTAGCCGCTCTCAACGTCTGCGGTGGCAGGGATGGTGATGTTGAGCTTTGGCGGGGCAAGATCCGGACGGGATTTGAACTGCCAGTCTGCAGCAACGAACGGAACGGCTGCTAAGCCTAGAGCAAGCTTCATGAGGCTCCCGAGCCCTGTCTTCGTGGGACTCATGCTGTGGGTTGTTGGTCAGCTGCTGGACTTTTGGGGGCAGGGTAAAGCTTATAGATACTAACATTGTTATGTCCTCGTAACTTGTCCGAGAAATAAAAACGATATTTAAAAGGATTCCTAAGAGGAATAGGAGCTTCGGTTCTTCAAATTGATGACAAGGACAGCCACGAAAGTTCGCTCACCTTGAAGATATTTGATTTCAGAGAATCGATGCACAGCTAAATACCTTCATTGACCGACATGTCACGTCAAAAGAAACCCGCTAGCTCACCTCTCTGAAGCTCATCAATCACCGAATCGCGCACTTGTCAAAATGATCTGCTTTGACGTGATAACTTCCCAAGGACTTCCCCTCCGCATACCGGGACACGAAGGTCCTACATGATTGGCCTCACCAACGGACTTGGACTCCGTGCTTTACAACGCATGCATATCCAAGATAATTCTTGGAAACTGAATATGCAAATTATCCCATCGCGGATATTCTGACGCAATTCATGGAGGTGGAGTTGTTCTCCGTTAGCACGATCTTTGATGGAGACGATATCGGCGCTTGTGGACTTCGTGTCCGTTTCTCTCCACTTTTGCCTCGTGCGTTTTGTCCGCGACACGATCAAACCACGAGGGCTAATGCATGCAACACGTTTTACACGCTGGCATAGCATAATTAATTACCGGGATAGTTGATTGACGTAGGGTTGTTTCTTATCTTTTCGAAGAAAAAATTTAAACAATTTCCTACTTGTCGCGTTGAATGTTCGTTGGCGACTCTCCTTTCGCGTTTCCAAACCAATTTTCTCAAACCTGGATTTCGTTCTTTGGCTTCCATTAAAAAATTGACAAAAGGACATGTTCAGAGGCTGGACCAAAAGGACAAATGGACCATCATGATACCTACGAAACCTTAAATCGAGAGCAGGAACCGCTCCTCGGCAATGTTGCAATCGCCATCCCCGCGAAGTCAACCTGGAAACCCCCAGCAGGGTTCATCTGGATCGAAATTGGTATTTTACTACACAGACCTTCAGATGCCACCCACCAGAGGCTAACTATTTGCAGCGATTTTCTCAAACGTCTTCCTGTCTGGCTTCGACGGAACGATCACGGCATCAACATACGCAGTAATCGGCTCGGAATTCAACGCCGCCAACACGATCTCGTGGCTTACGACATCCTACCTCGTCACCTCCACTGCCTTTCAGCCGCTCTACGGCCGATTCAGCGACATCCTAGGACGCCGAGTATGTTTCTTCACCGCCACCCTGACGTTTCTCGTCGGCTGTCTCGGCTGCGCCCTCGCCCCTGATCTGGTGTCGTTGAATCTCATGCGCGCCTTGACCGGGCTCGGCGGCGGCGGGCTCATGACCATGGCCACGATCATCAACTCGGATATGATCCCATTCCGGGAACGTGGGATGTACCAGGCTTGCCAGAACGTCCTACACGGCTTCGGGTCTATCTGCGGCGCCAGTCTTGGCGGAGTCATTGCAGACAGGATCGGATGGAGGTGGTGTTTTATGTGCCAGGTTCCCGTCTCGGCTTTTGCCTGCGTGGTTGGCTATTTTGTCGTCAAGGACCTTCACTCGGATACATTTTTAGAGAATGATCAAGAGGGGCTGATCAAGCCGAAATCTTCGACGTGGAAACAGATTGATCTGAGCGGTGCCTTCCTGCTCGTCTTGGGCTTGTCGGCTCAGCTTGCGGCATTGAGTATGGGGGGTAACAATTATCCCTGGTCAGACATTAGAGTCATTTCTTCTCTGGCCATCAGTGTGGTGCTTCTTGCGGCCTTTGTCGTTGTTGAATCACGCACCGAGGCGATTCCGGTAATGCCAATGAGTATGCTACGAGGGACACTTGCGATCTCGAATCAGATCAGCAATGTGTGCGTCGGGATGGCCGCATATGCTGTAAGTAACAAGTCCCACTCTGAGGCCTCATCGCTAACACGTTCTTAGTTTCTCTTCGTACTGCCGCTGTTTTTTCAAGTCGTGCTCCTCGATACTCCTTCAGAAGCGGGGATGCGTCTGGTTATTCCGTCTTTGGGCACCCCAGTTGGAGGAGTAGTCGCCGGCTACATCATGTCCCGGTATGGTCGATTGAGCGAACTAGTGAGGACCGGCTGCTTCTTCATGATACTGGGGAATGCTCTAGTCGCATCTTTCAAATTCCATGATTCGAAGTGGAAGTACCTGATATATCTATTCCCAGCCAATTTTGGCCAAGGGATAGCATATCCAAGTATCCTGTTCACGTTCCTGGCCGCGTTCGAACACCGCGACCAAGCTGTGGCTACATCAATGGTGTATCTTTTCCGCTCCGTGGGTACAGTCTGGGGAGTCGCCGCTTCATCAACCCTGATTCAGAATATTCTGTCGACACGGCTGCCGGAAGCGCTAGAAGGGATACCCAATAAAGAGAAGGTAAGTTTTTGGACTCGATGCCCAACTCCATATGTTTCCATGGCTGACAACCGCATCTTAGATTCTGGATGAGATCCGGCACAGCGTCACAGTGATCAAAGACCTACCTCCTGACGTCCAAGCAATCGCCAGACAAGTGTACTATGAGGCACTGAAATATACCTTTATTGCGACCACTGTGGTGACAGTGATTGCTCTTATTTCGGCATTCTTCGCGCGTGGACAGAGTCTCAATCGGACCCGATAATCTCTTATGGCACAGTGCCCATCTGGGCCAGAAGTATCAGCAGTTTGTGGTGAGGGTGTCCGTTACGGGAGCCTACGACTGCTACGAATGAAATATAACCTCCATTGATGAGTGGGCTAAAGTTTTTATATTATGCATTTTTACAGAAGATAAAAATTTAGAATTTAAATAAAAATTTGAGATGTATTGCATCATGAAGAAAAAGAGGGTCTGTGATTTCGCCGCCATTTGCCTTTGCTTGTGCTTCTCCATCTCCCCTTCACCCCCTTCCCCCCTCCCTTTCCACAGCCTGGGAACACACACATCGGTTCAGCCTAATCCCCTTTTCTCCTCGGACCCTCCTGAATCTCCCGCTTCCTCCGCTCCTAACCTCATAGGACCAAAATTTTATATGAGCAAATAGTTCCATATAATAGCGATAGAAACCGTAATTGTATGTAGTAGCGAGAGAGTCTAAAATAGTCTATAATAGCGAGAGAGTTAGTAATTATATATATAAAAACGGCCAAAAAATACACACACGGTATATATAAAAATACAGGTTTACGACTTGATATCATTATTCTTCTAGTAGTTGCTAGGCTTATAACTAAAGCAAAAGATCTATATTAATGAAATGCCCTTATAACAAGCACAATAGCGTTATCTAACTTGTCTATCTATGCACAAGTGTAAGAAGCCCAGTCATCTATGCTACCCTTTACATATTTGGCATTCTGCGGATAAGGACAAAGCTTTCGTGTAGCGTTTGTCCCATCTATTGTCCCCGTGCTCAACATCTGTGTTGGCACAATGCCCTTCTCAACCCATGGAACTAGCGCGTCAAGAACGTCGTACGTCCCTGGGACATGAGGATATGCTGAAGTTGGCCCACAGTGCCCACCGCCGGGAACCATGTACACCTGAATGAATTCAGAATCCTTACCATATGCACGTGTTGCCGCCTTAACCTGTGCAAGGAACTCGATGGGCCAGGTGGGTGCATTGTATGCGTCCGCCCAGCCTTGGGTTGTGATCAATTTGCCTCCACGGGCCTTGAACGCCGTGAGGGATGGGTTTATCGCGTCAATCAGTGGCGAGGCAATGGAATCGACCTTGGCGACATCAGTGTCGAAGTTGAAAGTTGAGACGTCGTAGTTGGAGTTTTTAAATACGACTTCCTTGAGGATGAGTTCGGAAAACTCCTCATACAAGGTTGTTTCTTGCAGCAACCACGCGTTTTCTGAGCCCAGTGCGAATCCTGGGTAGATCTCCTTGCCAGTCACTGTGTTCTTGGGACCGGCGTATATAGCCTGAGCGGCCTTAACTTGGGCTGCGGTCAAACACACCGTCGTACCACTGCTCGTCGCACTTTGGCCAGATTTGCACTGGAGAGTCGTTATGTCGAATTTGCAATTCGAGGGGTTTTCGATGAGGTTATCCGTGACACCGTCAAGCGCATCACAGGCAGCCAAGACTTTTGTAGTAATGAAGTTTAAAGCGTCTTGACTCATGTAGCTGCTCCCTTGGGTGTGCATGGCGTTCCAGAGGAAGCTGAGTATCAAGTGGGTGTACCAGTTCCCTGGGCTTCCGGCATATATACCATCGAAGAGAGTTGGATACAACGATGCCACTGCATAGCCTTGGGCTCCTCCGGTTGAGCATCCGTAGTAGTAGCTGTATTTGGGACTGGCGGCATAGTATAGAGTTGTCAGAGCCCGAACGGTTGGTGTAGTCATTGCGATAGAGTTCTGGATCCAGGCTTTGAGTTGACCAACATCTGCCAGGAACGAGGCGTACGTGGCGTTCCCAGTTGCTGCGAGTGAATGACCACCGTCACTACCGGCAACTGCGTATCCTAGGTTGAACTCCGTCATCATTGTCGTGGTGTCAATAGATCCAGCGTACCCAGAATCACCTAATTAGTTATATAAGTCACATGTCCTTCCAAGTTATGATATAGACTAATCATTGGTACATACCAACAACCATAAATCTCCCATTATAATTCGCAGCCACAGGCAGATAAAGCTCCCAGGTGAGAATATTGGCCCCTTTAGCGCCAATTGTAAGACCGTCGGTGCCGTACTTCATTGATCCTGTGAGGTGACAAAGGGGAAACGAGTTGAGAATAGTTCCACCACTATACGACGGAACACTCAAGGCGCCAGCTGCAACGTCCACAGACGTCAACACCTGGACACCAGCACTGACTGTTGCCTTGAGAAGACTAGAACAACTGATAGGTAGAGGGATTGAGCTGGCGTGAACAGTTGTCAACACGGCCAAGACGGCCGTGTAGAGGCGAGTGTAACCCATTGTCAGAATAGGTATTGCCGCACTGAGAAACTAATTAGATCGAGAGTTATTCGGCCAAGACGGCGAGAGTTGCTGATGGACCAACTCGTAAAATGAGTGACTGTAGTTGGGACGAATTGTTCCAAGATTTCCGTGCCACGAGGTAGGTCAGTGGGGGGTAGTTGTACTCGAAGCTTTGCGGCTCCTCCCACGTGTGATCCTGGTCGTTCCAAACGCATGGTCGACAAATAAGGTGTAGTGCCACGCGACGGAAAATCTAAATGAGAGCTGCGGAGAAAGTTCGGGCTTCACAGAGCAGATGGAAACGATAGTCTGGCTTACTTTCGATAGTACACAATAAGTGGAGGATCCCCAGGTTGTTGTCAATCCTATCTAGACTGCATTTGGAGGCTAGAGCGGTTTGTGGAAATTGCAGGCTACGTATGTCTGTTTCGGATGCCGGCAGTTCGGTACAGAGTATTGATATGAAGGGTTTATAGTGGAACAGGGACCCTCGACAAGCGTTATTGCCAAGTTTATGCGGCAGCCAGAGGAGCCTTAAATAGTCTTAAATCCTACGGGCCGTAAATACCAAGGACTGCTGGTCAACGACATCCTGTGCCATTTGCGTGTATATCTAATGAAGAAATCCCAGTCCTAGCTGCTAAGGCGCACATATAATTAGAGTGATATAATAGGTGATATAATAGCACCCCACACCTTCCTCGTCGCACGTGGTGTCGGCTAATTTCCCTGTTTCCCGTCAATCCCAAATCTGGTTCATAGTCCCGGCGATCACCCCTCAACAGGCACAGGCCGTCAGAAATAACGCCGTTCCTAGCGTAGTAGCTTGACTGGCACCACAGGTGCACAAAATAGCGATAAAGGTGTTCGTGCGGGGTCCGAGCGTAGAATTACTGCAGCAATGTATAATACACGTCTAGTCTCGACGCATAAGTATTGTTCCATGAAGTTTTCCGTATAGGGGCGCCGGTGTTGCATTGGCTTTCAACATCCTGATGTCCTCCTGAGTTTTTGTCCCCTTCGACTACATTCGCCATTGTCCGCCAGTGGAGATGGCTCTCCAGGATAACCAGCCGCTGGACATATGGGTAACAGTTGTGTTACTCGTAGTCCCCATGATTGTATTTGTTGCAAGACTCTATGTGAGGCTGACGAACAAGACCTTCGGACTAGATGACGCATTGATGGCTGCTGGAGCTTTCTTCTATATCTTTCAATGTACGACTGTAATAGGAGGTGCCGTGGCTGGCATTGGTCTCAAAAATGAACACATCACAACGCAGTATGTAGCGGCTGGCCGCGTAAGTCTTGCCTACGATCGACGATCAACGATCAACGATCGACATTCTTCTATTCTATACTGAGACTAATGAGTCGATCTGTATAGTGGTTTTACTTCAATATCCTTGCCTACTCTACCGCCGCTGTCTTTGTTAGACTTTCGATCTTAGTAACCCTCTTACGAATCGTCGCTACGCCTGGTTATAAATACAGCATATATGTCGCCATGGCCGCAATTATCGCTGTAGCATTTCAAGGAATCATATTTCTCCTTGTGCAATGCAAGCCGATCAGCTGGTACTGGGACAAGAACGTCGGTTCAGGATCTTGCGTTTCTTCCGCAGCGATTCGAGGAAACACCATCGCCACCAATTTCGTAGCTGCTGCAACTGACGTCTTCTCTGCTGTCTTGCCGATAATATTACTATGGAACGTCCAGATGAACTTGAGATCGAAATTCTTGGTCTGCATTATGCTGAGTCTTGGAGCTTTGTAAGTATCCTCCAGTCTATCTTCGAGAGTTGCTGTGTCGCAGGACATCAATATGGATGAAGCCTAACTAAGTTTGCCATATAGCGCCGCAGTAACTATTGTCGTTCGACTTCCTGCGATTGTTGATCTGCAGGACCATCAAGATAGTCTCTGTAAGTATAGCACGTTCATCCCTGGCTCGGCTGAAGCTGAATATATACTTATACCTTTAAAGATTCAGTTAGCATCTCTATCCTCTGGGGTACCGCTGAAACCGGAATTGGAATCACTGCTGCATCTTTATCTGCCCTTCGGCCACTGTTCCGTTCCTGGATCGGCACGTCTCAGCACAGCAACAACACCCACAGCTATGCTCTAGGATCAATGCCTGGCGCTGGAGGGCGCTTTCACTCGACCGCCCGCAGTAATGGCATGTCGAGGCTTGCGGATCCCAGAGGAACTGAAGCATGGCAAGGCAACAACGCAGATGTGAGTGGGTCTATACGAGGAAAGCAGAATGGCTTGGCTAATATGAATCGACAGGGTTTTAACGCAACGACGAATGTCAGTGCAAATTCAAGACTTCCGAAGAGATCCCCCTCAGAAACGAGTGATGACTTGCATCGTGATTCGAGCAGCGAGACGGAGATCCTAGACGCTCAATATCGGCATAAGGGCATCAAGATGGAGAAGACTTTCGTGGTTGAATCTACTAAGGGGGCGGTTTGATGTGAAATTTCCAAACTATTATGGTTTTAGTTATTAGACACATTTAATCATTAGACTATCACTATTACAACCAGGGCAATCTGGCCAAGGCTGAAGTTAGCTATAACGCTGACGGTTATACGACCTATCATAGAAGCTTAAAATAATTATGGTCAAAATTTAGTCTCGAGTACGGAAACGAAATGTAACATCAAAGGCTGAACTACAACAATTTATCATAAGAGGATATTAACTCTTTATTCTTGGAGATACCAGATAGGTTAATTAGGTATAGATATCAGAAGGGGCTCATCACCCTTTTATTGAACTGAACTGGAGGTATCCGGATTGTTTTATGCCTACTCTTCACCACCAAATCACGTGAGCTTCATAAATGTATGTAGTCATTGCTATATAATAAGCCATTTAATACCTTGATACTTTTAGGCTAATAAATGGTGAATTACTAGAGATAAAAAGGCACCCTTATTCTGTATGGTATGTAAGCTACGACGGGTGCGAAATGTTGCTTCCATTACTGACCCTGGTCACCCGTCACCCTCCGGCTCACCCAGCTACCAGCTTAACCTCGCTCACCCATCGCCTGCAAGGGACCACGATTTCGCGTTATGCCTATTGGCACAATTGAATCTATATCTAGGGATACGCAAGCTTGTGTATGGCAGAGCGGAGGGGATGGCCTAATTCTCTTTAGTCTATGGTCGTACGTGATTGTTCTTAGAGATATCTTAGAATATACGAGGTACATATTTAACGATAGTCGAAGAATAGTCACATACGACCATAGACTCAAGAGAATTGGGCATCCCGTCCGCTCTGCCATACACAAGCTTGAGATCGGTGGATTAGTAGTTGGGTGGGTGACCACCAGCGAATACCCACTGTTGTATGTTTTTTTTGGCCGTTTTTTATTTTTATCCTTGGCGAGATGAGCGGCGAAAAAAATGGCTAAAGGGCGAAAGGCTGACCTGTTATGTGCAGTGCGAGCTCTCTGGGCATGATGAGCGACGAGGAAAAGAAAGCGCAGCGCCTTGAGGATATCAAGGAGCTCCTTAGCTAAGTGCCGCCTCTACATTCGACCTGTCAGGGCTAGAACAATCATAAGGAGGCCTTGTTTAGCAAGTCGATATTAGGGAAAAGGATGATAATGAATTAAATTTTTGAATACGGTATCAATATAGAATTCTACAAGTGATGCGCTATGAGGCGGAGCGACTTTGGCAAAGACATTACCACTAACCTAACATTATGACGCACAAGGCGAGACCCATCCACCTCAAAAGCATGAATACGTCCACATCTTCCACATACGACCACAGACTCAAGAGAATTGGGCATCTCGTCCGCTCTGCCATACACAAGCTTGTAATCCAGTGGATTAATACTCTCAATCGTGCCAATAGGTTCAGCATAGAACATAGGCCCTTTGCCGCCTCAAGGGTGAGCCGAGGGGTGAGTTGTGGTGAGCCGAAACATTGTCTTCGTGTCAAGTTCGTGTCTGTACCTCATTAATGTACAAGAGTGTGGCCGGTTTAGCTTACGTACCTTGCTCCTATGCCTTGCTCTTATTTCCCATTATCCGCCATTTGTGAGCCATAATCTGAGCTGCGTAATCAAAACCCCAAAAGCGCAGAGGTGCCAATTCCAATTTAAGTAATTAATGTTACACCACAGGAATGTCGATGCTTTTGAATGCTAAGTCACTGACTGGCGCCGCCCTTCCTCAGACCTGTCTCAAGTGCAGCTCAAAATTGGCTCAGGCTTTCTCAATTTGGTCTATTCACCCTATATGCGCGGTGCAGTCACTAAAATTAGAAACGTAAATGAGAGGCTAAAAAAGGCCCGCTCCTCCTTCGGGCAGAGAGATACCTATTAGTTACTATTTTACTTTCACAACTACACCAGCAAATAAAGAATTTTTACAGTAAGACTATCAGAATAGTTCGAACCACCGCAGGTTACCATTCCGACCATACACTTTGATTGTCATGCAACCCTTTTTAAGTGACGACCATGTCTACAGGGAAGCGTAAAAACTCCGAATTATGGTGCTGGAAACGTCCCTGCTTGTATTCATTTTGGCATTTTGAATGAAGATAAGCAAATAGAGAGTTCTGGTTAGATTGTCACAGCACGGATTTGAGTAATAGACATTGGAATCCAACGGATGGGACTTTTTCACCTCTGGAGTGCTTTAAGGCAGGAAATAAATGTCCCTTTGAGCTACATGAAACAAAACAATTTGCGAATTTCAACTTCCTATTTCAATATTTCTAATGATTGCCATAGATATTTTTGCAAATTGTGATGTATAAGCTTTAAAAAAAAGATATTCTTTTTGCTGAAACTCACCCCCTTATACCACTAACAATGATTCCTGCTATCCCTGGTGTGCGTGAAAACAGCCATTAATTCAACCTGCTGTGCGATGTAAGACTTCCTCCTTTTGTGCCAATCATTGTCAATAGTCCCAGAGTAGTTGTATTTCCCCCAATTCTTTTTGAAGTAATCTATCCAAGTAGTATATCCCTCATGAGAACGCCATGTCTTCTCCGGTGGCCATTCCCACTGTACTCGAAACGTATCACTAGGTTCATGAATGTAGCTGCGGTAATTGATTTTCTCACCAAGATTTGGTTCTCCAGAAATACCCAGCTCCTTAATCTCAAAAGGCGAATAAAATGGAGGGGTAGTTCCACCGATATCAAGACTCATGCTACCCCCCTTCCAAACACCAAGGCACCACGAATATCCAGACTCTTCCCAATCCGAGTAAAAAAACTGGCTTAGGAGCTTAATCCAGTTGTCCACAGTATTTAATGGCGACTTTGAAACGCATCCCATGAAATCCTCGAGCTTTTGAATAAGATCTTTCTCCCTGTCAGAAACCTCTGCATTGTCTTTATTAGTTGAAATATCAAACGGGGGCGAAGTTCTCTGAGAGCAGCAGGTATGTGTCATGCCCAGTTTGTTGAATTTTTTCACCCGGATGATATCCAAGAGGGCCTGCTGGGTGATGCCAGTATCCATTTGTTCCTTTAGTATCAATAACCATTCTAGCAACCAATAATTTCCTTGAGAACATCGGAGTTCTAGTCTAGCAAGTAGACTTGAGGGCGAACAACCTTTACTAGAACAGGGGCAGCGACAGTTGTCGCGTATTAGCGGGTCTGAATTGTGATTCAAGAGCGTTTTAATCATGAGAATCTTGTTCGAAATTTGGTCGAGTGATTGCAGTTTATTCTCATGATAGTAAACTTCAGGAACCCAATGGTCAACTGCTAAGTGTAAAGCAGACCGGCCACGTTGATCCTGATGGTTGACATTACAACCGATCTTTAAAATTGCCCTATAGCGTTGATCGCTAGATTGAACTGCGGACATTAAAGGGCTAGTGCCTTCATTATTTGGATGATCAAGATGCATGATTCCAGCCTGGAGCAGGAATTTGACCTCATCGGCACCTCTAGATATATGGAGGAGAGTATCGCCATCCTCCATTATCATATTTAGATCTGCACCTAACTCAAGGAGAAGTGTAATTCCATTTAGTGATGACTCCGCTCGATCTGAGACTTGAAGGTGCTTGGCCATGAGATGATTCAGTTCATCATCAATAAACCTATCATCGTAGTATGGCGATGCCCGAAGGAATGGTATGGCCTTCTTCACCACGTCCCAGTGCGCCAATTGAGTAGCATATTCCAAGAAAATTATATGGAGCGACCCATTTTTATCTTCCGAGGTTGTCTGTGCTCCAGCTTCAAGCAGAATGATAACAGAATCAGCGCAGCCATATACCGCAGCATACTCCAACGGCATTATTCCACGACAGTCTGGGGCATTTAATTCACCCCCTGCATCCAGCAAACGAGCTAGCTCGATTGAGCGAATAACAGCTAGATGGACTGCTGTCTGCCCAAGAGAGTTCCTTCCGAGAACAGCACGCGCATCCCAGAGACAGCTGATGATTTCTTCTCTAGAACCGCTAAGAATAGCATCCATGAGAGGTGTCTGCCCCCAAAACCCTAGAGACAGTCAGGTTATAATTCTCGCAAGAGTACAATTGGTCAAAACTTACCACACGCTCTTTTCGAGCATTGACAGAGAAACTTAAGGAGAAATGGGTCACGTTCGATGCTGTCTTCGTAAGCAAGCCATACTGGAGTTATTGGCGGCCAGATAAATTTATGATTGAAAGTATCCTCAGAAAAATCGTGTCCCAAGGTAATTAGTCTCTCTAACAAGGTTAAATGGGGTCCGTATCCACTCCACTTTGCACATAACGATGAGAGACTAGGATAATAATAAGCCAGTAGAATGGGGATTTTGGCCACATATGGTAGAGACATACGAAGTATTTCCATTGAGCTTTACGCCCCATTTGAAAAGCATTTCTAGAAAGCTCATCCGTTCCTCACAGTTTCCTCGACCGAGGAGAGGTAGGTATAACACCTTCTGAGGTCGTTTCAGTGGCCATGTCTTATAGGTTGAGATTAATATTTACTCACCTCAATCCAAGTTCCACCTCTTGTATCAGTATCTAGCGGTGAAGCTTGCCCTATTCGAAATAGTTTCTCCAGTTCCTTTTCTGCTGTCGACCAACGTATGTACCCTTGTTCACAGCTCCATAGAATCTGGAAGCCTGGCGAGGTAAACTTGACGAGCCTTTCTAGTTGTAGTTCTGGAGCGATGGAGTAAGCACCGTTACCCCACGACATAGTTATAGAAGTTTGAAGCCTCCATAATAATCCAAGCTGAGCAAAGCTAAAAGAAGTTGAAAATCGACGTTTTCGATAATTGTAGTTGCTCATACAACCATTTCTAGCTCTGTCTCTTTCTCGTTTGACCTCTTGTGTTATAGCTCGTAGCGATGGTTGGTGATGTAGCTCATCTTTGGCTATAGTCTCTAGATTCTCCCGTATAGTGTGAATTATATAGTCTGGGGCAAGAAGGCTCTGAAAAAGAACTAGTTTTGCAATATACCCAGAAAGCCTTGAGTTGATCTCGACAGTTTCTTTTTCGTGGCGTAGGCTATAGGCAGCTTTAAGACATCTCAACTTCTTAGAATCTTGTTGTTTTGGTAGAGATTTGAGCAGAATGACCTCAAGGGAGGCAATTTCGACACTGCATGCATTGATTATGGGACGGAGTATGGACTCGACTTGTGGACGATAATAACCATGGTCAACATGGTGCTTTAATTGTTGCAATACTTCAATAAGCAGTGGCAGCTCAAGCGTGATGTCACGAAGAGAACCGGGAATCTCATCGACGCAGTGAAGAAATTCGTGAAGCTGCTTAACAACCTTGGTGCCGAAGTCTACAAGTTGCAATATCGATGAGGCAAAGCTAACAACGCCGACAGTGTCTACCATTATACCAACGTCGGACAATATTATGTTGAATTCCGTGATATGAAGAGACGGTTCAAGGTGGTAGATTAACGATTTGTGAGTTGTCCATTAGATAAGGCGAACCTGTTATCGTTTATAAGAAAAAAATCACAGGTATGCCTGACAGATATTCATTACGCCCAGTCAGCCTGACAGGTTATAACTTGGGCAGCAAGGCATACACTATGCAGCCTATCGTTATTGCCATATATCTGTTGGCCGCAGAAATCCTTGCAGCCTTACGCAGAATGTCTCGCAATCGCGCCTCACCAACTTAACTGTAATTTGATTCAATGTTGGTTCCCTGCACTATGACCTATCAGTTGTTTTCCCAATGAGCTTGCTGTTTAGGAATTTCCCGTTTAGCTGTTCTACAACGGGATTCCCACTCGGCCAAGGGTCCCCCCAGGTCGCAACACCTGCTCTGTGACGTGACAGTGTAGGTAAAAGCAGCAATGAACCAAGAGCGGGAGCATGGAAGGGGAAAGCTGACAACAGGGAACGGCTTTGGTGTGGACGAAGTCGCCATCAGGTAGCTGAGGGAGGCAACTAGTTTATCGTGAGGGCATTAAAATCTTGAGGGTAGCGACGCTCACCCGCTAGTCCAAATAACACCGCCCTGAGTTTTAATCCACTGAAAGCTTGAGATCGGTGGATTAGTAGTTAGGTAGGTGACCACTAGCGAATACCTACTGTTGTATGTTTTTTGCTATTTTGTTTTAGGGGAGCAACACTTGCATATCTCCCCCATGTCCAAATAGGCAACACTCCGACTTCAAGAACTTCAATAAGAACTGTGGACTACCAATTCTCCGGCTTTAATAAAGAATCAGAATATTCTTGCTAGGTATAAGACTAGGCATAAGACTGGATTATTCTTAATTGTCTGGGCTCTATCTGGTTGCAGCTAGACAATCCCACTCACTGCCCCTCACTAAACCAGACCCGACAATTTCGGCTTTCTACACCGCCAAGCCACCACGCAGCCATGCCCCGAGTAACGCGATCCTCCCAATCCGCCAGAGTCCAGGCGATAGTCGAGCCCATCGCATCGTTCTATGCCCTTCTGTCCACGTTCCCCTACCTTCGCGCCTCGGACATCCTGACCCCCCCCGCCGCTGGCTGGCCCCAGTCCGACGTCGTCAACTTCCGCAAGCTGGGCAAGACGGACTTCGTAGTTGAGGTGTTGAGACACCTGCCGTATATCCGTAGTGACGGCAATCGCGAATGGCGCATAGGTTACGACGACACGAAACCGCTTACTTATGCCAAAGTCCCAGGGGCGACTGGGGAGTATGGGAGCGGGGCTTGCAAGCTTGCAGAGTTAGAAGACGAGGTAGATCAAGTCGTCTTGTGGGATAGTATACTTGAGCCACATGGTCAGAGACTAGACGCACATGTAGTGCCGCTGACGAACGGGTGGCAATATGGAGCTTGGCTGCTTCTTGATACTGAAGCTGGTAGGCGTCTCTTCGCTCGTTGTAACATCTCATCTTTCATGGCGCCCAAGCCTAACTTTGACCCGAAATAGGCACAATCACAGACTTCTCGCTACTGGGCGGCATCAGCTCTGGCATGTACTTTAAATGTCCGAAATCGGACTTGGATGCGGGGCTGCTCTGGAAACATTTCCCCTCAAAGCCCATCAAGGAGTTCTTCAAGGACTGGGAAGAGAAGTACACTTCCTTGGAATGGATACCGATCCAGGACAATAGCGGTGGGGAGAGCGGTAATATATTTAGCCAGAAGCAGCTTGGCACAGCCTCAAAGGATCTCGTGGTTAGTTTGCTCTCATTTACAGGGATTTATAGAAGGAATGTGCTAACCGTTATCAAGGAGATTCAAAAGATATTTATGAATTATGGCTGGGGAAGTACAGGCTTCCGAAAGGAAGAGTGCAGGAAGGCTTTGAGTGTGTGGGACAAGGCTCGGGGGAAGAGAATGCTTGCCGAGCATGATAGGGGGAAGAGGGCGAATCGTAGCCCGTCGCCACCACATCCGCTGGATGAGTTCTCGGATTGAGGGAGCTGCTTCGTGGATACATGAAAATGGATGTTGATTCTTCCAATAATGAAATCATAATCTCTTCCACAAGCTGCAATCCGTGTTTGGCAGTAAAGTTACCTGACAAGAGTAAGAGACCCCATCATATTGCTTTTAGTGCAAAAAGTAGATGAACGGTTTTTATCATGTTAGTGTTTGTAGAATTGGGGAATTGGCAATGTGGGAGTATGTGTTATTCATTCCTATTCTAGAATACATAGCTTATATGGCCTCACGACTTCAACTCATCTGCTAGAGAAAGAACTGGCTTCCCCATAATCCTCGCCAGCTGTGGCGAGATCTGCTGAAACTGCGGGCTCGAAGTTACAGTCGGCGCCGCACTCCTAGCCGCCGTCGTGATAGCACCCGCCGTAGCCTGCGCCATCGACGTGCTTCATCGTCATCGCAGACTCGATGGCAAATAAACTCTTCTCGGCCTCGCATCTCTGGCTCTTGCACTTTATAATGCCAAACTACTTGAGCAATTCCTCGTCTATCGGCTTTCGTGTCGAGCTGCCTTCATTGGATTGATCCTTGTAACTCGAGGCTATACCTAGACTTCGGCGGAGTGACACCCAGTACCAACGTGTTACAGCATGGGGTTTTCACGACGGCACGGCGGCACACAAGGCTCTGAGCCCTACGAGATGATCACGAAAACACTGTGGGGGTTTCTCTGGGGCTCATTTACTGACAAGGTTTCTGCCAAGCCCAATTAATTGGAAAGCATGGGCGTTAAGATGGGGATGTTTTAAACTTTACACGCTAGTGGACTTCAACTCCGCCCCTAAGATAGGAGTCCAAGTCCGCCAACGCGGGACCAAGCCCCGAACGATCCACACTGGCGTGATAGCCAAATTTTCCAACAACAGCTCACATCAATAACCCGATTTATTGAGACACGAGGTAGCAAAGGTCAGAGCGGATTGCGAATCTGGGAGGGTTGATTGCGAATTTATGTCCTTTTGACGCTGGCGCCGATGGAGTGTGCGCGTTCACTACCGTGAAGATAAGCATGGCGCTTCAAGGGGCGAGGGGGGTGGACGGGGGCCTAGCAGACGACGAACGGTCTTGTATAATAAACAAATGAAGTCCATGTATCTGATATGATAATATTGTTGAGAATTCAAGCTCTAGCCATTGAGTGATAGAAACCAACGCGGCAACTAAACATGGCTGTGGATAGTTACCCCGACGAGAAATCTACCATACCACCTCATGCTGAGGTTGATAACACCAACCCTAGCTCAGTATCTGCTTCCATTACCGACGACGAAATTGATGGCGCTGGCAAGGAGCATAAGAATGCAAACTATGGCTCAACAGAGCAACACATCTTTTCGGATTCTGCGAACTTAGGCTATTGGACCAGAGTCTATGAGACTGCAAAGTATGAAGGGCGCCACAGATTCGACTCACTCCTTCAATGGGACTCGAGCGAGGAGAAACGTCTAGTCCGCAAGGTATGTTCTTCTCATATTGCTGTTAACATGTTATTAACGCTCTTCGCAGCTTGATCTTCGAATCATGCTCTGGGTCTGGATAGTATTTTCAAGTCTTGATTTGAACAGGAGAAACATCAATCGAGCACTTTCCGATAATCTGGTTTGTCTTCACAAAGGAATTGTCTAGCTAAGCCTTTTCTAACAACTATATAGCTTGATGATCTTGGCATGAACACTAATGACTTCAACAATGGTAACACCATTCTGAGTTCCTATAAAGCCCCTCCATACTAACTAAGATCCAGGCCAAACAATCTATTTCTTCACTTTCTTGGCCGCAGAGCTACCCGGAGGATTACTATCAAAGAAAATCGGACCAGATATAATGACACCTTTTGCTGTCGTTACCTGGGGAACCATCAGTGCCTGCCAGTGTCTTATCAAGAACCGAACAGGTTATTATATCACACGCGCCGTTCTCGGTTTCTCACAAGGCGGCTTCATTCCTGAGATGATTCTATACCTATCCTACTTCTACAAATCCAACGAGCTCCCTGTCCGCATCTCGTTCTTCTACACAGCCATCCCGTTGACACAGATTATTGGATCGCTTTTAGCCGGCGGGTTTCTGGCCATGAGAGGTATCGCGGGAATGGCAGGCTGGCGCTGGCTCTTCCTTATCGAAGGACTTATGAGTATTGTTGTGGGGCTTATCACATTCCTTGTTATGCCTGCCAGTATTACAGAGACGAGTCGTATATTACGTGGAAAGGCGTCGTGGTTGAACGGGAAGGATGGCTGGTTCACTCCCCGTGAGGAAGGCATTCTGGTGAATCGAATTTTGCGTGACGACCCAACGAAGGGAGATATGAACAACAGACAGCATGTCGACCTCAAGGGGCTATGGAAGGCACTGAAGGATGTTGACCTTTGGCCTATTTATACTGTTAGTTTTGTCTGCTGGATAACGCTTTGATATGGTGTTCTAACAGTATCTAGCTTGGTGTTCTTGCATTCTTACCTTACCAGCCTACTGCGAGTTATCTATCTTTGACTTTGAAGAATCTGGGATACTCAACTTTCGAAGCCAACGTCCTTGCGATTCCTGGATTTGTTCTCTTCTTTGTCAACGTGAGTATTTCGCGCCATTATTTTCTGAGGGAATGAACTGACTTTTTATTCAGGTCTTGGTGGTTGTTTGGGTCAGCGAGAAGTTCAATGAGAGGATGTTGATCAGTGCTTGGAGTAACATCTGGATGTTCCCCTTCTTCGTCGGCCTTGTCACTATTCCGGTTTCTGCAAGCCCTTGGGTACGATATGCTCTTCTAACAGGAGTCAACGGAATCCCATATAGTAAGTCTCTTAGAACAACATTGGTGTTGGTGACACCACTAACTTTAACAGCCCATGCAATCTTAGTCGGCATGATTTCCCGAAATGCCAACAGCGTCGCTACTCGAGCCGTCTCAACTGCACTTTACAATATGAGCTATCAGTTCGGCTCCATCGCCGCCGCAAACATTTACCGCGATAATGATAAACCATACTGTGAGTATCCAGCTCCCTCAGCTATGAGAACTTCAGAATGCTAATTCCTTCCCAGATTATACCGGAAACAAGGTGCTCCTTGGCCTCTGTTCCGCCAACATTGCAATTTTTGTTCTTGCGAAGCTCTACTATATCAAGCGTAACCAAGCCAAAGAGAAGGGCTGGAATAAGTTGAGCGAGTCTGAAAAATTGGCGTACATGGAGACGACAACGGACACTGGTTCTCGGCGACTCAATGTCCGATTTGTTCATTAGATATCGAGCCTGGTATATTCTAGAGCGTAGTGTTATTATTATTCAGCCGGTGTTATTCGGATTATATGTTAGATATTAGCGATGCTTTCATCACCGTTTCTTAGTCTTAGAGCGACAGAATGAAGAACTTTCCTTGTCGTTTTGAAAATGATTTCCTGATTATCATCTCGAATGGAATTAATTGTGTGTGAGATTGGTGATGATAAGCTGACACAAACCAACGCTGTATAATTGCGATGAAATATACATACAATAAATAAAACTACCACAATAGAAGTAGTCCAGCACGAAACAAAATGATATTAACCTTACCATACTTAGAAGTTATCTGAACCGTCCATTGCATTGACTGGCTATTTTCAAATAATGTGGTTGGCTAGTTGTGCTCGATGTCGCTTAGTAAGCTAAACCGCCCTCCTTGTTATCTGTCGGTTATCAGTGAGGGGTGTGGATTGATTATTGATTGCGTGCTGGGCATTTGATATGGCGATTGGATCAGATTCGCCAAGCCTGCTTTGGACCAGCTCCCACCATGCCGTGGATACTTTCCTTTCCCTTCATTCTCTCCTTTGGCTATCTTCTGTTGTATATGCAAGACGTTATATCTGAAGTATAACAGATAACGGATAACATGAATAAACAACAGGTTGATCAAAGGCGGCGAGTCTCGTAAGTTTACAAATTATCACTGGCGGACTGTCTTAAGTATCACTACTGACTCCGAAATTCCAGATGCAAGCGGTGTCAAGATCGTAAAGTAAGTCTCACCATCAACAGACACTCCTCTATGCGTCCACATATCTGCATATATGATCTTTTTTCTAAGCTCTCATAGATAAAATGCTCAAGAACTTCTCCATGTCAACGCTGTACCGCGGCCGGAGTGCGGTGTGAGTTTCGAGGCGATGGAATGAAGCGTGCACCAATCTCTCGCGAATATGTGAATGCTTTGGAGGATAGAGTGGGCGCATTGGAAAGCCTTTTGCACGAGTTAAGCCCAGCTGGGAACTCTGGCCACAGTGCCACCAATGAAGCTGTCAATTTCGGATTTGAATCCCCAACCCCAGTGTATCAAGATACAGGTTCTGTTGCCTCGCCAAGTTCTGACGGCAGCCACTGTGGTGGGATGGTCGCTCCCAGTCAAGACAGTAAGCCAAACACTCTCTTCCTTGGCTAGTTTCTTTAGAAATCTAACGGCTCAACTTTCAGGACAAACAAACTACCCAGGACCTAGTAGCCTTCGAAACTCGAAAGTTCTAAAATCAGCTGCCGAACATCCTTCCATACATTTCCCTACACCGTACAAATTAGCCCATGTCGATGTCCAAACTGAAGTGGATGGTCATGTTATCGCCGAGTGTGTGGCGCTTTTCTTCCGATGGCAGTATCCGCAATGCATGTTTGTTGATCGCGACAAGTTCTTGCTGGGCTTCTTGAATCATTCATATACCAGCAAAAACTCCTCTAGAAGTCTAGAATTCAGTATCTGTGCGCTTGGGGCTTTGCTATCCCCGGAAAAGCCGATTAGAGATCTCGCTGGGAGTTTCTACGACGCCGCTGTCCAAAGCCTTGAGTCAGGAGGACTACTAGAGCCACAAGAATCTTCTATTCAGACTCTCACTCTCTGCTCCTTCTACCAAATCGGCCAAGGAAACTTCACACAGGCGTGGATGCTCTCTGGTATGGCCGCCCAGATTTGGATGTGCATTTGCAAAGCTGACGAGTTCCAGGAATTGCATTTAGGATGTGTGAAGAACTAAATGATAGCAGTCACGGAAACCCGAGTACCCCGCGAGATATTGACTCTCGACGGCGTACGTTTGCAAACTGCTATAAATCCGATAAGTTGCCCCTGTTTGCGCATTTTCGCTCGTGTAAGACTAACCACCTTCCAGAATGATAAGTCAGGTGCTAGGCAGGTTGCCTGTAATTACCAAACAGTCCCAATCGACGGGTTGTAAAGAGGTTGAAAGGTAACGTTTCTCGGTTTCGACAACAATGCTAACTCACTAACTCTACGCACAGGACACACTCTATCTGGTACCATTGGCTCGAACAAAACGGCTTGTCGGACCTAGAAGAACCCGAAACACTACCAGATCCAACTTCGCCAGCAGAAAAACAAATGGAGTTGTCCAAAATAATACATGACCTACTTCTTCCCAGAGATTTCTCATCCAAAGGATCTGCTCAGCAACAAACAACTCGTCGCTGGACCGAAGTGGCTATCAGCGAATTAAACACGAGACTTTGGGGTTGGCATAGCACTCTGCCTGGGGAACTCCGTTGGAATCGCTGGGGTTCAAGCTCAGACGCCGTAATACCAAGTATTGCAGCTCTACAGTAAGTTTATCGCTCTAAGTCGCTGTCTGGGTCAATACTAACGCAGATAATAGCATGCTCTACCACATCTCCCAAATTTCTCTGAATCTTCCTTTCCTCCTTGATCCTCAACCGCTATGGGAAAGCTCACAAGCACCAAATCTGCCCAAGCTCGTCTCAGACGCTGTCGATATTTGCGGAGCATCAGTTGATATAGTTCTCTCTATATTGCGACGTTTCCGATCGCAGTATACTCTCACCAAAGCCCCTTTGAACTTGGTTCATGGGGGTATCATAGCAGCCGACGCGATTCTCGCTATGATGGACTTTTGTGACGGGGAGAGACGGGGGTCGCTAGTAAAAGATCTGTACGTCTTGGATGATGCACTGCTGGAGATGTCATATTCGTGGAGCATTGCGACCACAGCGAGGACCGGTCTTAAAAACCTGCTTGCTGAGAAGACATCGAGCCAAGGGGCAATCCCAGGACTTTCCGTGCTGCCAAAGCAGCCAACGACTTTTGATCTTGAGGCTTTTGCATATCAGCCTTTCACTCCATTATCACTCGGTAGTGAGGACGGAATACAGCTCTCCGGATTGGCCTTTCCGGAAATGTTTTCGGCTGGCGTCAGCGATGCTTCCAGCTCGGACATGTGGGATTTGAATTACCCGGAAAGAGGGTACTCATTTGATGATTTAGCTTCCCTGCGATATTGATTTATGCTCGAATAGAACTGGGCTGGCCAAAATGCTTTTTATGTAGAGATAATATGGGACAATAACAATGAAATTTAAATACTTGCCGTGGGTTAAGACGCAACTAACGACCATTTCCCACGTGCAATTGAGAACCCACAAAGCTTATATTGCATCTATAGTGATTGTTTTTCTATCTAATTAACGGAAGCGCTGTGGATTGGCGGACGGAGGGAGGATCTGGGTCGTGATAATTTACCATGAAGACTGGCAATTTGGAGACAGCTTTGAAGCTTATTAGTGAGCAATTCCACGCCTTATTTACTAATCTAAGCCCTGTAGTCACAATCGAAGAGTGTGGTCGGATATTATAATTCCGCAAGATTTAAGCGGCATACTATATATGCCCCCTGCCGCATTCGGGGTTAAACCTTGATGGATATAGCAAACCGGTACTAGTTGTGGGGAACCAGTGCGGGGTTTGTGTTGGTGACGGCGGACCGACCTTAGCTCCGGTGGGTTAGATGGAACGTTAACGGCAGCGTGATCGCTTCTTTTCACAATGCAACCACGAATGACAATACCTGTTTACTTTGCATGTTGTACGGGCGGTTTTGGGCCGAAGGAATCGAATAGCGCAGACTAAATACGTGCTGTGCCACTCGGCCCTTCTCTAATAGCTATACTAAATCCTGGGATTTGGAAAGGATCCGGAAGGAAGTGTAAGCGTTAGCTTCATTCCCCGCCTTTGTGCTGATCATTCCGTCATTGAGATTCCCCCGAATGTGGTACGGAGTGCACCCCGAACCTCAGCGAGATTGCTCATCCATGGCTTCCCAGAATGCAGTCTGATCCATGGGGCCCTGGTTCCTGAAGTCTAGCTGGCATATCTCCTGCCGAGCTTGAGTGATAATCCTTCCTTCCCCTCTTCAGTTTGTCTTTCTTTCTAACTCTGCGTCCCGCAATTTTCCAAACCTCACAGTTTGCACTCAAGATGCTGTCTAGAAATCTACTCTTTCTTGCCTCCGTGCTGGCTCCAGCTGCTGCAACAGGGCTTGGACCAGACTCTGATGGGAAATACACGATTTCCTCAAAGGGTCTCCGAGCTCAATTCGTGGCCTATGGAGCTAGTATCTCGAACTTGTTCGTCAAAGATGCGGAGGGCCATGAGCGTGATGTTGTCCTAGGCTTTGACAATGCCACTTACTATGCGGAAGACCCCAGACATTCGCATTGGGGTTCAGTGCCTGGCCGATATGCCAATCGTATCAAGAACTCCACCTTTGATATTGACGGCGTTACCTACAACATCCTGCCAAACGAACACCCTACTCCGGAGAACCCGGATGGAGTTAATACTCTTCACGGAGGACCAAACGGCTGGGATTACCGCGAATTCAATGTTTCTGCACAGACGAGCAACTCCATCACGTTCACCATCACTGATGAAGATGGAAACCAAGGCTTCCCCGGAGAAGTTATCAGCTACATCACTTACACGCTAAATGACCTGACCTGGGATATCACCATGGTTGCTCACTCCACCACGAAGAAGACGCCAATCATGCTTAGCAGCCACACGTACTGGAACCTTGACGGTTTCCAGAACCCCGAAACTGGAACGATTCTGAACCATTCGCTGTGGCTGCCGCACTCTGGCCAGAGAGTTGGCGTTGACTCCATCTTGATTCCGGATGGTACGATCCTTCCCAACCAACCGGGCTCAGTGAACGATTTCTGGTCGGCACCAAAGCAGCTTGGTGCCAATCTCACAAGCCCCGATCTCGTCGGTAACTGTGGCGAAGGTTGCACCGGATATGGTGAGTACGCACATTATAATTACTGGCGTTTTATTAACCCTTGACAGATACCTGCTACCTCGTGAACCGTGAACAGGATGGTCCATATGACTGGCGCTCCAAGCCAGTCGCTGTCCTTGGAAGCCCATGGAGCGGCATCCAAATTGATATTTTCAGCGAGCAGGAGGCATTCCAGATTTACACCTGCAATGACTACAACAGTATGACCCCCTTGAACAATGACTGTTTGCAAAACTCAAGCTAATATGCTCTATCTAGGCTCTCTGCCCGTGAAGTCCACCCAGGGTACCGATGTCAGACGCTCTGTACCAGCGTACGGATGTATCGTCATGGAGGTCGAGGACTGGGTTGATGCCATTAACCAGCCGGAGTGGCAGCGAAGCAAGAAGCAGATCTACGGGCCTTCGGATGACCCATATGTTCTGCGCGCGAAATACGTCTTCTCAGCGAACAAGAAGCACCATGGTTTGTAATGCGAGCAGGGGTTAATATTTAACTTTCGCGAGCTTAAAGTGAGTCGCCTCGAGCTGCATAATCACTAATTTACCAAATATAAATTTATCATAATCATCAAGGGCCATTTTTGCGAGAGGAAGGGTGAGATTGCGGTGGCTTTTCACTGACTGGCTAATACGAAGGCTTTGACAGTTACTGGGTCATTGAGTGCCTTCGTTTTATTGTAGATTTGAGTGACCGAGCGCATTTATTCCAACCATAGTTTTGTTCTGTAAACACCAGTTGTTGTGCGCATTCAGACCTTTGGGTGGCATAGTACTGTCCATCGGCATCTTACTACGTACCATAATGCATGCATTGCAGATCCAAAGCTTGCTATACGGGCTGACTGTGTCCATTCCAACGCCACATCGCAAACTCGCAAAACTTAATTGCATCAAACAACCATCCCTTGATTCCCGGAAAAAGAATTATAGCCAATTCGATGAAATCCGTGTGTATCATCGGCGCTGGTCCTGGCGGCCTCGTCGCAGCCAAGACATTCCTCCAGCGCGGGTTCAAAGTCACAGTCTACGAGAAAGATGACAAGGTCGGCGGCATATGGGCCTTCCCCAAGAGGTCAGAGTCAGATGGATATCTAAGCTCCCGGACACCAACAAACCTCAGCAAGTTTACAGTTGGCTTCTCGGACTTGTCGTGGCAATCTTTGGAGACTGGGGATAGCCACGTGCCGATGTTCCCGGCTGCTGCCCAGGTCGGACAATATCTCGAGCTCTACAGAGATAGATACGTGCCGAGTAGCACGTTTAAATTACAGCACCGCGTTGTCAGCGCTGATCGCGTAGAAGAGGGTGATGGCCATCGATGGAAGGTTGTGGCGGAGACCAAGGCTGATGGAACGGAGCCAGGAGATCCAGCAGGAGCAAACACGAAGCAGCAACTGGCATACTTCGACTACGTGATAAACGCCGCTGGCTTTTTCTCCAAGCCCAGCATCCCAAGCCGTTTGATCCCACCTTCTGAAACCGTGAAAGAAGTGCATACATCACAGTTTCGAGAACTAGACGACCTCTTTATTGAGCGGAGCTCTCATACTGGCACGAACATCTTGGTCTACGGCGGGGGCAACTCAGCAGGCGAGGTTGCCAGCAATATAGCTTTCCAGCTCTCCTCGTCACAGTACAGTCCAAACGCAGCTACTCACAACAGCAGATTCGAAGGCGTGAAAGTGTACCATGTGACACCACGGCCCCTCTACGCCGTCCCTCCATATGTCCCCGGCGACAGCGCCAACACCTTCATACCGCTCGATTTCAAAATATACGAACTGAAGTGGCGCCAGCCAGGCCCAATCGTGTCCAGCTCCGGACCTCTGGCGCCAGAAGTCGCAGCAGCGCGGTATACTGCCATCTACGGTGTGTCCGGGGACCAAAAAGGTCTCGGTGCAGAGGCGCTGGTTACTACAGAGGAGACTACTCCATACGCGACCCTGAGCGAGAGCTACGCCGAGTTCGTGCGCTCAGGTCTTATTATCCCCATCGCAGGTCGCGTCAGCGGCTATAAAGAGCAAGACCTCAACACAGTGACAGCAATAGTAACCACCAAAGACGGAACCTCCACACTCATCCCCAACATCGCCGCCTCCGTCATCGCCAGCGGCTACACCCCCACACCCGCCCTCTCCTTCCTCAGCGCCGCCACCAAGCAAGCCCTCTCGCACGACCCAACCTCCCCCCGCCTCCCCATCCTCCTACAAAACTACCAGACGCTCCACCCCGCCCTCCCAGACCTCGGCTTCATCGGCTTCTACGAAGGTCCCTACTGGGGCGTAATGGAGATGCAGGCGCGCCTCCTCGCCGCTCGCTGGTCGGAGACAGGAGGAGAGGTCCCTCCCCACCCTGACGAATCGCTCGAGCGACTCCGAGAACTGCGCCAGGCGATGGGGGAGCGTAGATCTGATGTCCCGCAGTACTGGTTTAGCGATTACATCGGCTATCTTGAGGAAATCGCCTCTGCGCTCGGGCTGGAACGGAATGACGACCCCTTTCCTAGCGCCGGAACGGGGCCTATAAGCCCAGCGCGCTATCTTGCCAGCACAGACGCCCATGGGGAAGCTATGGCGACGATGGCGGACTTGGAGGCAACGCTCTACGAGTGCGAGAATGGGAGGTTCAGAGCCCGTGCCGCTTTCCGCGCTTTACAAGGTCGATGGCTGGTCGAGCGGCGGGTAGAGAGTAAGAGGGTTGGTTTGCCCCCCGGCGTCTTCGTGGGGACGGGTACGTTCCATCCGCGCGCCCCGACGAAGACGGGCGTCGATCTAGAGTACCTGTATATCGAAGAAGGCGACTTCAGTTTAACTACCGGCGAAGTGTCGGAGGCGTCGCGGCGCTCAGTGTATCGCTATACTGAAGAGACGGATACGTTGAGTGAGTGGGTTGTTTGTCCTGGGGACTGGATGTATCGCGATCATGAGCTTGTGTTTGGGGAGGTGGGGGATGGGGCGTGCACGGCGCGGGCGTGCATAGAGCGGTCGAGGGGGTTGGGGGTGGAGGATGAGTATAGGACGGATTATTTGTTTGAGTTTCGGGCGGTGGCGTTGGGGGGGGTGGAGGTGAGGTTTGAGATTGGGAGGGAAGGGGAATATGTTTCTGTTGCGGCGTATAGGAGGCCGGGGGAGGTAGTTGGATGATAGTCAATCGTATACTCCTGGTAGAGTGACGATACTTGAGTAGTCCTCAAACAACGATTATACTCGACAGCTCTAGACAGTCATCATACCAGAGCACTCCCCGCACAACATCTCCACATACAGTCACTCACATCCACAAGCAAGTTCATAATCAAGAAACAAAGATTCTTCATTCATCTTCTCTCTCCCTACACCCCCAAAAGCTAAGAAAACATAACAACAAAAAAAAAGGTCCCCCCCCCCAGCTCCGAAGCCAGATAGATATATTCGCAAGCGCATCGAACGACAGAGCGTGAAATAGATAGCAAAAAAAATCGCATCGAAAAAAAAAGGTGTATACATAAGCGCGTACATCCATCCATACAACCCCCCTCTCCTCCTTCCGGGTCATTAAAAAAAGGGGGGATTCAGAAGGGGGGCTCAGAAGGAGCGAGTTAAAAAGAAGGCGAAAAAGGGAGAAAACTAGAAGCAATTCAAGCTCCCCTTCTTCTTCTTACTCGCCACCTTCCCCATCCGCTCCTCCAACTGCTTCGTCACCCGCTCTGCCTCCCCGCGCTTCCTCCTCTCCGCCTCCCCGCGCTGAATGCTCCACCTCGCCTCCGTCCCCGTCGCCTCGCTCTTCACCCTCTCGAGCTCCCTAACCTTCGCCTCAGCAACCTGCTCCTCCAGCCTCCTCCCCTGCTCCTCCAGCCGCCTCTTCGCCTCCTCCCCACCCCTCTTCGCCGCCTCCGCCTCCATCGCGCGCCGCCGCCACGCCTCCGCCTCCGCCTTCACCTTATTGCTCTGCCTCTCCAGATCCGTCAGCGCCTCCTCCAGCGTCGCAGTAAGCTGCTTCTCGGCGCTGAGGTGCTTCTCGATGCTGCGGATCTTCGCCTCCTGGTCCTCCTGCATCTGCGCCAGCGCCAGCGTCGCGTCCTTCGGGCTCAGCGGCGCGCTCAGCGACAAAGAGTTCGGCGGGATGCTGATGTGCGGGAGCGGCGGCAGGGGGCCGGCGGGCGGCGGCGACGGGATCAAAGACGCCACGCTCGACGTCTTGCGGATGGTGGAGCTGCTGCTGTTGGACCCGCGCGCGCCGGCCGTGTTGTCCGACAGCGCGATCTCGTCCAGCTTCGCCTGTGCGACGGCGTCAGCGCCCGACCAGCTGGTTGGGCCTGCGGCGGCGCGTGAGCTGCGGGGGCTGCTCACCTGCAACCCGGCGTACTCCTCGCGGACGGCGTTGAGCTCCTGCTCGACGCGGGCGCGGGCGGCGTTGGCCTCGTCGAGCTGGGAGTTGCGCTCGCTCTGGAGGGTGCTGAGGCGGTTGTGCGCCGCCTGGTGCTGGTCGAAGTTTGCGGCGAGCTGGTCCTCGAGTTCCTCGACTAGGCGCGAGTTCTTCTTGTTCTTGGTCTCGAGGGCGGACATCTCGGCGCGGAGGACCTCGAGTTGCTCCTTTACGGTTGCGTGGGCGGCGTCAGGGATGGCGGCGCCGGCGGTCGTGGTGGAGAGGAGGGTCGCGAGCTCGGTCTTGACCGTCTCGAGCTCTTTCATTACTTTGTCGTTGATGGATGATAGGTCGAGGACGTGGCTCTCCATCTCTGTGGCGCGGGTCTTCTCGCCAGCCAGCGCAGCATGGGCGGTCGCCAACTCGGCGATCCGGTCCTCGAGCGCATCGACACTAACCTCCACGCCAAGCGCAGCAGCAACCTTCTCAGCAGCGCTGATGAGGCCCTCGCGCGCATCCATGAGCTCCTTGTTCATGGCCTCAAGACTCACCTGATGCTCCGCTGCCAGATTCGACAGCGCAACCTCCTGCTCGCCCTTCCCGCTCTCCTTGACCTCATCCACCTCACGCGCATGCGTAGCATGGAGTTCAGCCAGTCCATCCTGGTGCGCCTTCACCACGCCCTCATGCGCGGAAATCTGCTCCTCCAGCCTCGACACGAGGGACTTGTGCTCCTCGGCCTCCGCGGCAGTGACATCACGCGCCTTCGCCGTATCAGCGAGCTGTGACTTCGTCAGCGCGTGCGCCTCCTCCAGCTCAGCGATCTGGGCCGCGTTCGCCTGCACAGCGGAGCGGTGCTCCTCGATCTCCTTCTGCAGGCTCGAGACGCGCTCTTCGTGCTGTGCTTGTTGTGCCTCGAATTCGGCGACGGGGATGCCGCGCTCGACTTCCTTCTCTGGCTCGGGGTCGCGCGTCGAGACGACGACGGCTGCTCCTGCTGCTGCGACGGCTGTAGCGGCTGCGGCGGCGGCGGCAGCAGATGCAATCTCGTTGTCCCGCTTGACGGTCTTGATCTGGTCCTCGAGCTTCGTGATCGTGTCAAGTAGCTGCCTCTCGCTTCCCTGCATTGACTGGAGAGCCTCCTGGTGCCTGCCCTCCCAGCTCTTCAGCTCGCCCTCTAGCTCTGCGATCCTGCTCTCGCGCTCGGCGTTGGCTCCATCCTGCTCTGCCTTAGCTGCATCCTGCTCCTCCGTAGGTATCGAGCGGTCAGTCGACTCAGCCTCGACATCCTTCGCAGCAACAGTCGCAGCCGCGGTAGAAGCAACAACAGCAGTAGCAACCGCAGCCGTAGGAATGGGCGTAGACGCCGCACTCTCAGCAATCGCCCTCCTCAGCCCCTCCACCTCCTCACCCAGCTCCGCCTCCCTCGCAGCATGCAACTCCTGCTGCGCCCTCAACTCGTTCTCACTCCTCATAATCTGTTCCTGCATCCTGCTCAGAGCGGACATATCAATCGGCGCCTGGCTAATACTGCTCCTCTCCCTCGTCAAGCCCGAGATAATCGACATCTTACTCTCCATCTCGCGCTTGACATTCTGCATATCCGCCTCGAGCTCCTGGACGCGCTCAGAGCGCGTATGCAGCTCGTGCATCGCGGCATTGAGGTTAAGCTCGAAATTCTGCATCACGTCCGGCTGCGCCTCGAAGTGCTCGCTGGCGATGTTGCGCAGGGATGCGAAGGAGCGGTGCGCGCGGTCGATGATCATCAGGCCCTGACTCGACTTGCGGCGGATGACGGGGCTGGAGTTCTTGGGCGACTTGGGGGCGTTGTCCATCTTCGCCTTGTGCACCTCCGTCTTCAGTTCCTCGACCACATCCAGCGTCTCGGCATGCTGCTCTTCGAGCTGAGCGTACTTCTCCGCGAGCTCAAGCTGCGCAGCTTCCCGCTCGGCAGCGAGGGTACGGAGGCTCTCCACCTCCGCAGCGATAGCCTCATCCTGAACACTAACGCTCCTCGGCAGCTCCTCCACAACCGCCGACGCCACAGCCTCCGGCACAGCAACATCCCCGCCCTCAGACGCATGCGCAATCAACGAGGGCGACTCCCCAACCAAGCACAACTCCGACGAGAGCGACCTCGACTGCGCCTCTCCCACGGAGTCTCCAACGGCTAAAAAAGACGTCGGCCGCGTCTGCGCCGGCGTCGCAGCAGAGAGCATGCTATCCCTCTTCGCGTTCCCGTAGGGCTGACGCCCCTCCTCGACCACGTCCTGCAGCTCCGCCAGCGCCCGCAGCGCCTCCTCGTACTTGGCGGCCAGGTTCTCGTACTCGCTGACCGTCGACTCGTGCGTCATGCGCAGGTCGAGCAGCTCGGCGGTTACGACGTCGAGGGTCGGTTTGCGCGTGAGCGTGGGGGTGCGCGCGCGTAAGGAGGTGGGCGTGGATGCCTCGTCGGCGTCGAGGGGCTCGCCGTTGTCGGCGGGGCCGTCGGCTTCGGAGCGCGTGCTGCCGTCGGGGCTGAGGGCTGGGACGTCGGGGGTGCGTTGGCCTTCGTCCTCGTCTTCGTTAACGTCCTCGTTATCGTCGAGGGAGCGGGGCTCGGAGCCTTCGATCTCGTCGCGTTCGAGAATCACTTCGGATTGGCCGCGGCGGCTGGCGTAGCTCTGGTTGCGGGAGTGGGGGATCTTGCCGTTGGTGACGGGGGCGGCGGGTGTCTCGGCTGTGGCTTCGCCCTGGCGGACGCTGTCGAGTTCGTAGAGGAGCTTGTCTAGTTTGCCCAGGCTGCGCTGGCGCTCGACGACGTGCTCGAGACGCTCGATCTCGCGGCGCATGACCTCAGCGTCGGAGTCAGACTCAGCGAGGCGCTCTTCGAGGGTAGATATGTAATCCTCGCAGCTCGCCTCGTTCTCCCTGACTCTCGCGATCTCCTTCCTTAGCTCCGCCACGATGGCCGAGTTCTTCTCCTCTCCACTCGTGTGACCGTCTAGCTTAATCTCAAGATCATGGAGGTAATTCTCCGTGCTCGCCTCGCGATCCATAAGCTTTTGCAGACGAGCCTGAAGCTGCGAGTTCACCGTCTCGATGTACGCGCACTTTGTCTCGCGCTCAAGCAGCGTAGTCTCTGTATTTGACAGCGACGCACGAGTGCTCGATAGCGATTGCTCCAGACTGCGGATCGTCTCCTCATACTCGAGCACAACCTGCTCAACAGCCTCCGCAAACGCATTCGAGCGCTGCAGACGCTCGGTCGCGCGGTCACCAAGGTTATCCTCTTTCGTCGCATTCTCGGCGATCTCCGTGTCGCGCGCTTTGGTCATCTCAGAGATGAGCTTTGCATGACGCGAGCTGAGCGCATTATAACTCTCCTGACTATCCAAGAGCTGGTTCTGCAGGTCAATCTCAGCGTCATTGCGACGGTCTGAGCGGGCACTTGTGGTTCCGCCATGCGAGGCGGGGTGGTCATTGCGGTCCGAGCTGCGGATCTGCTCGCGGAGGAAGGCGACCTCAGCCTTGAGGCGATCAATGAGGGCCTGCTTGTCCGTCTCGTCCGAGACCTGTTGGATGCGGGGCTTGCTCTGGATAGCGCGTGCGCGCTGCGCGTACTGGACGGTATTGAGGGTCTCGCTGAGATGAAACTCCGCCGGCGTGACGCAGGCAACCATGTATGTGATTGCGTTGCCTCCGAGCGAGTCCTGGAGCATGCGCGTGAGTTTCGAGTCGCGGTAGGAGACGTGGGAGCCGGCCTGGCGGGATGAGAGTTGCGAGATGACCTTGCCCAAGCTGGCGAGGCCGGCGTTGATGGAGATTCCCTCCTTGGCACGCTCGCCCTGCGCGCCGGTGTTCTTGAGACGTTCGCTACCAGCCAGATCGACAAAGTGGAACTTGCTGTCGATTGTGACCCAGCTCTCCGAGCCGGTCATGGCCTCGAGCGGGACCGAGAATCGCTTCTCTGACTTTGGCGTCGGGCCGCCGGTGCTGCTCTTGCGCTGGACGAGGTTCAAGCTGAACACGGCGTGCGAGCGCGACGACTTGGCGTTGATGGCCGTGGAATCCGTTTGTCTGATCATCGACCCGAAATTCAGCGCATTAAGTAGGTCCTCCACCGAATTAACATCCACAGCGTGGAGCCCCGTAAGTAAAATATGACCCTTTGTATCCTCGCGAATCGAGACCTGTCCCCGCTCCGCCAGGGGAACATGCTCCGGCACCAGCAGATCGCGTAGCTGCTCATTATAAATCTCGACATACGTCGCCTTCAGCGTCCAGTTCTTCTCGGCCGGCTTCCCGGCATATGCGCCCGGCTGTGCCGAATACCTCTTCGGCGCGCGCAGCGCAGATATGGAGTCGCGATTGCTCGCTGGCTTGGGGCCTTCTAGTTTCTCAAACAGCGCTGCGGCAGCGCGAGGGATCACACCTGGGATATGTCAGCATATTAGGCCAGCGGGGTCGTTTTCGCCATGAAGAGGGTGTAGAGAGAATAGCACCTGTCGACTCACCCATGACATCCATGTCGCCCTGATCGTCCGGGCCGGATGTTCCCATGGTATATGACTTTCCAGCTCCTGACTGGCCGTAGGCGAGCATGGAGACGTTGTAGCCCTGCACGAAGGCGTTGACGCTCTCGGTGAGGTATTCCCAGACGCCTTCTTGGTTGACATCCTCGCCGAAGACACGGTCGAAGACGAAGAGCTTGCGGCCTTGTGGGGAGTCGATTGTGACGCTCGTCGGCGATGTGACTTGCACCATAGATCGCTGGAATCGTTGCGGGACCAGTTCGTATCCAGGGTCCTCTGGTCGGAGCGGCGGCCTGACGCGAATTGCTGGATAGTGTTAGCATACCCTCACAAGTTCCGTTCCGAACAACAATCCCATGAGAATCCCATCACACGACAGTTCCACAGCAATCGTATAAACCCCGGAAAAGCAGGCAACTCACCAACTCTCACACTCGTCTTCCCATCCTCATCCGACGCTCTACTCCCTCCCCCCCCAGCCCCCCCAAGCTTCCCCGTCATGCTCAGCCGGCTCGTACTCCTCGTCGACGGGCGCATCAGCACGCTCATCGGCCTTTGCGCAGGCACGTCCGGCGACCCCGGCGGAGAGGTAGCCATCGCGGCGAACAAAACGCGCGGTGGGTATGTGGGATTCGTTTCTGTTTTCTTTTCTGGTTGCTCGTCTCCGAGGGAGTCGTGTGGTTAGGTCGACGGCATAGGGTGTGCGCGGTCGCGTGTGGTTGAGGTGTTGTTGGAATTCGGGGTTCGTTTGGTGGTGGTTTGGTGGTTTGGTGGTGGGTATTCTGGGGTTGGTGGTTTCGCGGGCGGAAGAAGGGGGTCGTTTGACGACGACGCGTTCGGTAGATTAAAAAATAAGGGCGTGTGTGGGACGTGTATTGGGCGTGTGTTTTTCTGTTGCTGTGTGTTTCCCTGGGGATTGGTATATGGAATTTGTTTCGTTTGCAGTCGTAGAGATGGAGATTCGATGGGCAGGTTTGTATGTAATGTATGAAGCAGTGCTTTGTGTGTGTAAAAAGATCAGAATTATGTTGTTTGGGGGATTATGGGTAAAATTGGCTCTCAGACAATCTCACGAAAAAGAAGGGGAGGATAAGAAAGATGGGTGTGACACGGGCGGGAAGGGGTGTGAAGGGTGGATGTGGAGTGCAGTGGGAAAGAGTAGCAGGGGTTGGGGGGGGGGGGGGGTTGGTACGGGGGGGGGGGGGGGGGAGGGAGGGGGTGGGGGGGGGGGGGGGGAGGGGGGGGAGGAAGAGGAAGGGGGGGGAGGGGGGGGGGGGGGGGGGGGGGGAGGGGGGGGGGGGGGGGTGGATGGATGTGGTGGGAGGGAGGAGGGGAGCTAAGAGATTATTAGGGATTATTGGAGTACATTATTCAGAATTGTGTTATTATTGCATTACTTGTGCCTTGTGCCTGTGCCTGTCCTGGGTATACTAGAGAAGTTAGTTAGTAGGATAGTAGTTAGTAGTTAGCAGGTAGTAGTTAGTAGTTTAGTAGTAATTTAGTAGTAGTTAGTTAGTAGTTTAGTAGTTACTAGTAGTACTAACAGTAGTAGGAATGGGACAGATACCCTGTAAGTTAGAGTGAACATGTACAGATACATGCACCACAGTGCATTAGGAGGAATAGAGTACAGACTGACCAAACACAAACCCCAATTGCCCTCCAAACTACCATCAAATTACCAGTAACCAACAGACAGGTCTGAGAACCGAGATGTATCTCTACCTATCCCATCTCCTCGCTCCCCTCTGGAATCTCTTGGTGTCCGCCGTCCCAGCTGTGACATACACCCAGCCCACCCGGTGTGGTGCTAGGTGTATGTCACAAGCAAGCGGGTACACACATGTATTCCTAGTCACTCCTCACACCATCCACCCACACAAATCCCTCTAAAGATACCAGCCTCTACTCCCACTAGAACCGTTATGGTAGAACCAGAGCACAACAGACACCAGACACCCTGTTGTCCCTCCCTCTCTCTCTCGCTCTCTCTCTGTCGTCCCCAGCACCGGGTGTACTTTGCGCGGAGTATGCCATCATCCGGGTATCCACATGTATTCCTAGTCAGTTGCCCGCCCTATCCAGCCATACAAATCTGGCTAGAGATACAACCCTCTACCCAGACGGCCGTATAACAGACACACCCTGCTGTCCACCTCTTCTGGTCTGTCTCAGCACCGGGTGAACTTTCGTTATGCCACAGAACCGGGTGAACTTTCGTTATGCCATAGCACCCGGGTACCCACATGTATTCCTAATCACTTTTCCCATGCATCCAGCCACGCAATTCTCTCTAAAGATACCGCCTTCTACATACCCTCCTCTAACCTCTACCTCTAAACCACATACTCGTATTATCACAACCGCCCTTAAATAACAGAAGTTACAGAAGTTACACCCCCGTCCCAGCCCATCACAGTAGCAGTAGCACTAGCACCAGCACAGCGCACGCTATCCCCCAATATCGCCATCCCCCCAACTCCCACCGCGGCACCCTCCCAATGCATCCCCGTCCATCCATAACCTCCCCGTCCCGTCCGCAAAAAACTACAGCTCTCTCAAACTAAAATAGTGCATCCCTACGGGGGGCAGTTATGCATCTCCCCCCCTGGCGCTAACGACCCCATAGCGCCGCGTAGGCTGCACAACCCATCATCCGCGGTCCAGTCATTCCCAAAGCAGACTCCGTTGGATAGAAACGCCCAGCTAACCAACCGCGGTGGTGGTGGTGTAAGGGATGCGGGAATCTGCGTCCTGGGCCCGCGGGACGGGTCATACATATATTGGTAGCAATTACCAGCGTTGGTAGTGTCAATAAGCCATGTTAGTCGCCATCCCCCCCCCCCCTCCGGCCACTACGGAAGCACAAAAACCTGTCATACCACAGCATATGTCAGACATATCTCACTAACTGGGACAAAAGCACAACCAACCACCCCAACGCAGCTGCTCAGGGTACACGGAACCACCGCACTCCCACCCATCCAGCCCGCCCCAGCGCCGCGGGATCGCCACGATTGGACTAAACCCTCTTACCCGCCACCACCCTCCCCCCAATCCAGACCCGGCGCTGGAAGAGGATGCTTTGCAAGCCTGGAAGGGGGATAGGGGCGGGATATGCCTCCTCTCCTGCCCCGGCGAGACCCCCGAGCGACCCGATGGAGACGGCGGGATGGGAGATACAAGCCGTTCTCGTGCTATGCTGTCAGAATGGGGACAGGGAGGAGGCGTGCGAGTAAGGAAGGAGTGAGACATGCGTGCGTGGGCGATTGATTGAGACACGCACGCAAGTCTGCGAGACAGTGTCATGACATTGTGGCGGGATGGGAGGGGAGGGAGGGGGGAAGGGAAGAGACATGTCGGAAATGCCATGGTGGTTGGATGAGGGGGATGGAGGGGGGATGCGAGAGGTGGGAAGGGGGGATAGGGGGGAGGCGGAGGGGATGTGTGAACTGGCGATACGCTCTGAGCTGAGCAAAGACATTTTTCTAGCAGCGCCACCACCATCTGTCCCAAAAACAAACACCTCACATTCCTCCTTCCTTCCTTACCAATCCTCCAACCCCCCAACACACGAACCAACTAGACCAAAGAAAAAAGAGATAAGTCTAATTTCCCAAACCGGCAATTGTGAAGGGGTAATCACGTGATGCACATATCGGTCTCTGGTGTTTCAAATGTACGGATCGGGGCAAGTAGGGAGATTACCTGCTGTTGGAAGGAAGGAAGAAAGGAAAAAGAAAAGAAGCGGGGGCTTTCCCACGTGTGTTGCCCGTTGAGCTAGAAGACTAGTGTGGTGATATCGGCGGTGATTTTTTTGTTTGTATGAGAGAGAGGACGAGAAGGGTAGGAGGGAGTGTAGGTTGTAATCTCCGCGGTGGGCTCTGGAAGGAATGGAAGGTTGGGGATGGGATGGGATGGGGTGTTCGAGACTGGGAGGATGGCGTTCGATGGGTGGGTATTGGGGGAGATAGAGAGTACGTCGGGCAGGAAGTTTCACTGTGGGGAGATGCGTTGGAGTGTTTCAGACAGAAATTTATACACACGATGGAGTCTAAGATTGTACGAACGGCAGCGGAATACCCCATATCGTGAGAATGAAGGCCCCATATTGTGTGAGAACGAAGGCGCTTTGCAAAAAAGCCACGCCGTTGGAGCTTATTCCCTCATCCTTCCCAATTCATCCCCTAGACACACGACCCTTCCCCTTCCAGGCCCCCGGCCAGCACCATCTAGAGCAGGTGTCCACCCGCCGAACCCGCTATGCAATAACGCCGATATGGACTGGCATCCTGGCATCTGGGCGGGTAGACGGACAGGCCCATAGGTTTTCAGGCAGGCGGGTAGGGAAAGGGCAATTCTACCCTACTACTGTGGTGGCTCTTGACAGGAGGGGAACCAGACCCAGCCGCTCAACTCTCATCCACGTATGGATAGTACATCCGCTCGCGCCGGCTCTCGGACACTGAGGGAGGGGGGTCTGGGGGTATATGGGGATCTTATATACCTCCATCTCGCGGGCGCGTGTGCCTGTGTTGGGTGTGTGTTCGTCCGAGGGTCTGGATAGGAGGTAGGGACAGGGCGGGATCAGGAGAGTATGGGGAGGTATAGAGGTAGGGACAGGTATAGAGGTAGGGACAGAGCTAGGGATAGGGCGGGGTGAGTGAGGGCAGGAGAGGCATAGAGGTAGGGGCACTGCGGGATTATCTGAGAACAGGACAGGTGTAGGTAGGGACAGGGCAGGATGAGAGATTTGAGGTCTGTATCGATCCGGTGTTTGTCCGCCGGCGAGGAGGGGAGCTACACCAGCACTGACTCTCTAACCTCTCTAGCTTGATGCCCAGCACTCAACACTGTGAGGAGCTATGGTCGTCGTTTCGTTTCCTGTGGCTGATGCCCATCTCGGCGACAACTCGATTACGCCCGACCAACCCCTCCTTCTCTATCTAATCACAACCACCACCACCGCTCTCAAACCCCTCCTCATATTAACAAACCAAACCAAACAAACAAACAACAAGCAAACAAGCCACATCCCTCCCGCTTATTACCTCCCTACTATCACAAGCCAAACTCATCACAAACATTGCCGTTATACCGCCGTGCCATCCAATCCCAGTCCCTCTCATGGGCGTGCGTAGCCGATGCCTGCACGCCCGTCACCCCATCTAGACGGCGAACGGACGTACCCCCCACCTTATGTCCTCCTTTGCAGGTTTGGGTTGGAATTCTCACATCACTGATCCTCTGCTCTCTCAGAACCTCTCCCTCTCACCTACCCCTCTAATCTTGCTCTAACAGGACCTCGATCACCGTCCCGCACCCGCACTCTATCCTCCACAGCTCCCCCGCCCCCCTCTCATCTCCCCTCCCGTCCCCTCAATCCCCTCCTCTAATACCCCAGATCTACAGCCCGCCTCTCTCCCAACCACACACACACACAAAACACCACATCAAATCGAAGCAGCCCGACCCCCGCCCACCACGCGCGCGCACGCACCCCGCCTTCCCCGCCTTAAAGCCCGTTATCCATCACCCGCGCTCGGCGCGCAGTAGTACGCGGGTGTACACGCTGTGGTCTGATGCGAGGAGGGGCGATGGGGGCACTATGCCTGGAGGAGGAGGAGGGGGGAGGGGTTGGTGGTGTATCTGCGGCGTGGGGATGGGGAATGGAGTGATGGTGGCGATGATGCGAGATGCTGCGCCAAGGTGCGCACAGATCTGGTGTTCGACGGCATACGGGGGGATCCTGTGCTATATTGTCTTTATGCCGACCTTCTGCCATCTGGGCTGGGTTATGCCAGGTTTCTGCCCACTTCCTACTTCCTGTCTTGAAGGTAGCGCACGCTCCCTCTCTCCTCCTTCCTCGTTCCCAGCCTCACCTCACCTATAATCATCGCATATCGACTTCCCCATCCCAACCCAACGCAATGAAGACGGTCTATAAACCACACAACCCCCACCAGACCATATGCACCTCTGTCCTGCACTATGCCCCAAGCGAGGTGAGGGGCTGTGATCGATTGCATATCCCATGCGAGCTTTGACCTCCCGTTCTCATTCCTTCAGTGACTAGGCTGTGGCTAGGCTCAGGAGCAGGGGGGGCAAAAGATCGGATGAAAACCTCGGCTGGAATAGGGCTGCTCTGTCTCGGTTGCACTGTCAGGGGCCAGTGGTGGGATGAGGGAGGAGGAGGGGTAGGGAGATTAAGGAGGGGGAGGAGGAGGCTGGTGACGCTGGCGGGGTGTGTGTGTGTGTGTGTGTGGAAGTGCGCTGGGAGGAGGGTTCTTGGAGGGGCTGGAGAGGAGGTCGTGAGGGGGGGTTACTCAAGGGTTACAACGTGGATTGCAGGGAGGAGGATATCAGACAGGTGACGTGATGGTTTTTCTACTACGTCTAGGTGCAGGTCTGAGCGCGACAGATGGATGACGCGAGGAAGATGGTGGGTGGTCGTTCGTCGGCACTGAGTCGGTAGTTGAGGTGAGTTGTGGAGAGGGGGGTGTTTTCATTGCTTGAAATCTGCTGTGTCTCTGTATGCCTAGGAAAGTCTGTCCTGGAGATCGGGTAGCATCAAAGAGGTCCTTTCTACGTTGAGCCTCGGGGCACTAAGCTCATGGCTGTGCTTTCCTAGAAACAGCTCCTAAGTGCTGGCTCTTTCGTCAAAAGCTAATATGAATATGTTATCAGAATGCAGATACTGTTGAAGTGGAATATCTGTGATTTCGAGTTCCGGAGTCTTGTTTTTATGCCTGGCGTTACAAGAAGGAAGCCGAAGCCGAGAAGAGAAGAAACCCGAGTTAGCGGAGACCAAATTTATATATAAAGGAGGGACTAGGAACGGAACTGCGTGCTCAGTGAGCCAGAGATTGCTAAAGAGGCTCCAAGACTTCAGAATGCGATGTGGGGCGTTGATGGAGTTGAAGATAGCGAGAGCCCTGGAATGTTGGCTCGCTGATGAGCTCTCCCATGTGCGAGAGCTTATTGGGAAGCTTCTTGTTGTCGTTCTTCTTCTTGCTGTTGTTGTTCTTCTCGCTGTCGTTCTTCTTCTCGCTGTCGTTCTTCTTCTCGCTGTCGTTCTTCTTCTCGCTGTCGTCCACTTCTCGCTATCGCCCCCTTCTCGTTGTCCAAAGCCACCTCCTTAATGGATAATTATTTTAGGGGAGAGCCTGTTTCCTCGGCTTGTACTTACGTGATACGCAATGTAGGCGACGTGGTGAACTGTTCTACCTTGCGAGGCTCTGATGTCTTCCTTTCGCAACTCTATTCATCTTGTGGGACCCAAATATAGGTCTAAAACAGTTTGAGTCACTAAATATTAGCTAGGTGATGAGCGCTTGAACGTCAATCGAGGTAAGTTATGGTGATGGTGAAACAATGAGGTGCTCGTCCGGGGGCGCATGTGGGCTTGCATTTGTTGAATATTGGAGAGGTTTCATGGGTGAGAACTCACCGGAAAGCTTCTCATTACCTCTCTTATCTTCGGTGGCTTCCTGCTTCTCGTTTTCGTTCTTCTTCGATGTACCATTGTCGTCGTCTCCTTAACATAGGCATATTAGCTCTACCTACATTTCATCGGTATACTACGTTTAATTACACTGCTCCTATAGTTTTAGTTCTAAGCAAGAGCTCCCAAGGGAAGTCTACCATGTGAACAATCTCTAAGTGGGGGAGTTGACAAAATTTGTAATGGCAGGGTTGAAAGCTCACCAATGCCGTTGTGTCACCAATCTTCGTCACTCATTTTCCATATCTCAGTCTGTCTCTTTGGTTCTCCTTCTCTCAGTCACTTTTTTTCTCTGGGTCACTCTCTATCATCTACGCTTCGCAGCCATTATCTACCACAGCATCTAATTTATATACAAAACTATGCAGCCGTTCCAGCTTCAATATACCAATATCTCATCCCACAACCCTCAAGGTCGCGGCCCACCCTCCCATTGGTCCAACCCACACATCATAAACTGTATGGATCATCCCAGGTCCAAACCCCTTTACCAATGCCACCTTCCTAACCTCGACGGCAACTTCCTTCCCCTCCTTCCCCTCCTTCCCCTCCTTCCCCTCCTCTTCCACTTCCCCCTTTACATCACCGTCAACAACTCTCTTCACAACCTCCACAATCTCATCCCCCCTAGCCATTTCCTTCCGGCCAGAGTCTTTAACATTCTCATGCACATGCATCCACCCCCCCTCTCCCTCCCCCAAGAATGCCGCCCCAACGCCCCACGCCATCCTCGACGATGGTAATAAGCCCAGATTAACATGTCTCGCCTTCCATCTCCCACTTTCCAGCCCCCCCAGCGCCCGCAGGCCCTCCTGAAATCTCTCCCAAGCCCCCTTATTGTCTTCCGCAAAAACCACCACTCCCCTCCTCTCCACCACCTCCCTCACAGCTTCCCAATCCGGCACCCCCTTTACGATGAGCACTTCAAATCCATTCCCCACCGCGCCGCGCCGTAGGCCTTCAATCGAAAACGGATTAATCTCCCAGGCCAAAACTGCGTATCCGATGGAGAGGTATGAGAGCGTGAAATACCCGATCCCAGCGTATAGATCCACCGCTATTTGCACCTCGTCCCCGCCACCACCAACAGCGCTCGACCACGTCGATGCAGCGCCGAAGCTGAGGACCCTCGCCTTCTCAGTCACATTCCCACGACTAAACATCGTCCAGCGCGGGGCCCAGGATTGGAAAATCCCATTCTGTCTCGTCCGCACCCAGAACGCCCTTTCAAAATCCTTCTCCCCTATCCTCCCCTCCCCGTCTCCTTCGCTCTGACCCTCTACCTCGCCAGCCCCAGCCTCCTTGCCCGGTGACCCAGGACCAAGCGCCCACCTCTCAGCAGAGATAGCGGGGCCGAAGTCGCCCAAAAGCATGCGTAGATGCGAAGGGGCGCGAATCACATTTTCATCCTCCTCGCTCCCAGGAATGGGGCAGTTAATCGCCAAATGCGTCATTTTCTCACCTCCCCCCACGCGCGTGATAGTGCCTAAAATATCTTGCCACAGCTCATCCACCACCTCGCTCGAGGCATGCTCCAATAACCCCCTCCACTCCTCTGAGGATAGACTACCAGTCGGTAAAATAACGAGTGGTGCGTAGATGGTCCATCTCCTCGGTATGCTAGCGAGCAACTCCTCTCTTGCTTCCAAGTTGACTAGTGTGCTAATAGCGGGGTGGGAGAGGAACGTCCTGAATGGGGCGCGGAGGGGATTCGTATCTTTGCCTCGCGCGCCCCCTTCCTCTAACGAGTTGCTGGTGGAGCTCACGGGCAGCAGCACAATACTAATCCCCTCCACAAGGCCTGATTCCGGAGGCGCTAGAGGGAGAGCCTTTCGCGCCTCATCCAGGGAGGTAGATGCGGGTAATAGAATGGTAGTGGGGATTCGTAGGCGTGACCTGTCTGCGGAAGCAGAGGCGGAAGCTGGGGACGAGGGGGTAGGAATGATTTTCTCGGTATGGTAGAAGAAGCCAGCGGATTCGAGCCAGTTTTTTATGGCTTTTGTGTCGCGGGGAAGGGAGTCAAGGTAGAGCCTTGCTATTCCCTCGGCTTCTTCTTGGAATTCCACCCCCATGGGTGGCGTCTCTATGGCCTCATCTCGTGACATCGAATAATGTCACTAGCTAGCCGTACCACAGCTTGAGTTTCCTAAAGAGGATAATGAATCTAAGCGTAGCGAGGGTTATCTGTGAGTAAAAGTAATGGCGCCGTGGGTTTGTCGTGTGATGGCGGGGTATATCGTTGATAGTGGGGGGTTGATACTGGTCGTCAAATAAAAAATATAAGCGCGCGACCCTGACGGCGATGCGGGTACTCCCGCCCGCCACCAGCCTCTTTCCGTGAAGCTCATCGCAAGAAGCCAGCCTTGGGCTGAAAGGGAATCACGTACTCCGTACCAGATGATTTCCTTCACGACAGAGGTTCCCATTTACTAAAGTTGCTTTACTACTTTAATGAGGGCCCCCAAAATCTACGAACACCCAATATGGATCCACTCAGTGTCACCGCAAGCATTATTGCTATTGTACAGCTCACCAGCGTTATTATCGGATGTCTGAACGATTTGAAAGGCACATCTAATGACCGTGCACGATGTGCACTTGAAATATCAAACGTCTCTAATCTCCTCGTAAAGTTAATGTACCGCCTTGATGAAGTGTCATCTAATGACGGCTGGTATGCCGAGGTGCAAGCTCTTGCTGCTGCCAACGGACCTATTGATCAATATAGATCTGCACTTGAGCAGTTGAAGTCAAAATTCACGTCGACCGCTTCGAGTGGATTGAAGATTAGCAATGCACTTAGCTGGAAATTCAACAAAGAAGAGGTTGCTAACATCCTAATGAGAATTGAGCGTCTTAAATCACTCACCCAAATCGCTCTTGAGATGGATCATTTGTAAGCATATTTCCATCAGCTATAAACAGGGTTGCTAACTAGAGAAGCACATTGTCTCGAGAAATTAAGGCCACAACTACTGCTATTACAAGTACAGTCAACTTAATACAGGAGAGCCAGGACAGCGAACAATATCGCGTTACTATGGACTGGCTATCGTCGACCAACTTCCCGGCTCAACAATCCGACATTATTAGCAAAAGACAGGAAGGGACTGGAAAATGGTTTTTGGAATCACCTGAGTTTACCAACTTTCTTCAGGGAGCAAAGCAAACCCTATTCTGTCCCGGCATTCCTGGAGCTGGAAAGACCATGGTTTCAGCAATCGCGGTTGATCATATATGGAAAGCCTTTCAAGGCGACAATGTCGGTGTTGCCTACATATACAACAATTACAACAGACGAGAAGAGCAAACTACTACAAAGCTGTTATCTGCTATTCTCAAACAGCTGGTACAGGAGCGCCCATTGTATGGAAAGCCGGTTACAATTCTACACAAGCAGCATGCTGACCGGGTGACTCCTCTATCTCACGACGAGATTCGCACTGTCCTTGAGTCTGTCGTTAAAAGTTACTCTAAAGTGTATATCATTATCGACGCTTTGGATGAATACACAGACAGCAATCATATTCGCAGCGAGCTAATTACTATTCTCCGCACCGTACAAACCAGTACCAACACAAGCCTAATGGTGACATCACGTTTCAACTCTGGGACTGAGAAATTATTTCAAGGAGCCCTAGAGTTGGAGATTCAAGCCAATGAGGCAGATGTAAAAGAATACGTTATTAGCCGGCTAGATCGATTTCCAAAGTGCGTCCGGAACGACAAAGAATTACAGGCAGAAATACAAGATGGAATCGCTCGGGCAGTAGACCGCATGTGAGTCGTTCGTCCGATCCAAATACTATGGCTTACTTTAATAAGGTTTCTACTTGCTCCTCTCCATTTAGATTCACTAGAAGATGAAATTACAAAGAAGGCAATTAGGTCAGGTCTCAAAAATCTCCCTAGAGGCTCGACAGCGGCAAACGAAACCTATGATAAAGCGATTAAGAGAATCGAAAGACAGCCGCCCAGGAGATCTGAACGAGCAAAGACAGTTCTTTCTTGGATTACCTATGCTGAGAGACAACTTACTACAACGGAGCTTTGCCATGCCCTTGCTGTCGAGGAAGGCGATTCAGAGCTCGATGAAGACAATATTCCCGACATTGAAGACATAACCTCTATTTGTGCAGGTCTAGTTGAAGTTGATAAGGAAAGCAACGTCATTCGATTAGTCCACTACACTACTCAAGAATACTTTAAGGGTATACGAGAAGTCTGGAATCCTAAAGCTCAGGAGGAAATCGCGTCAACATGCCTAACCTACCTATCCTTCGAAACTTTCGACACTGGTCGCTGCAGCAGCGATGCAGACTTTGAGAGTAGGCTTAGGCAGAGTCCATTCTTAGACTACGCTGCTCGATATTGGGGAAATCATGCTCTTCCTGTCCAGCAAGAAATTAAAAGGCTGGCTCTACTATTTCTCTGCAACATGAATCACGTTTCATGCTCAACCCAGGTTATGTTTGTTCCAGACAATAGATATGCGGACTATAGTCAACACATTACAAAATATCTCACGGGTATGCACCTTACAGTGGTCTTCAAACTGACATACTTATTACAAGGCCTAACTTGTTGCAACGGAAATGAACATTACATAAACATAGATGCACAGGACTCAAAGGGCAAAACGCCGCTGTCCTGGGCAGCAGAGATGGGGCACGATGCAGTTGTGGAGCTGCTGCTCCAACAGGACGGCATTGCAGTCAACTCGAAAGATGAATTGGGCCAAACGCCGCTGTCATTGGCAGCTCATTGGGGGCACGATGGAGCTGTGAAGCTGCTGCTCCAACAGGACGGCATTGCAGTCAACTCGAAAGATAAATGGGATCAAACGCCGTTGTTATTGTCAGCTCATGAGGGGCACGACTTAGTTGTGAGGCTGCTGCTCCAACAGGACGACATTGCAGTCAACTCGATAGACGAATGGGATCAAACGCCGTTGTCATTGGCAGCTCGTGAGGGGCACGATTCGGTTGTGAAGCTGTTGCTCCAACATGACGACATTACAGTCGATTTTAAAGATGAATGGGGTCAAACGGCGCTGTCAGAGGCAGCAAATATGGGGCATGAGGCAGTTGTGAAGCTGCTTCTTAAGCGGGACGACGTCATAGCTGACTCGAAGAATTATTATAAACGGACGCCGCTATCACGGGCGGCTGGAATGGGGCACGAGACAGTCGTAAAGCTACTCATTGATAGGGACGACGTTATAGCCGACTCTAAGGATAACAATGGTCGGACACCGTTATCATGGGCAGCAGCGGAATTGAATGAAGAAGTTGTGAACCTGTTCATTGAGCGGGAAGATGTTGTTGCCGACACTAAGGACAACAACGGTCGGACGCCGCTATCATGGGCAGCAGGAAGAGGGCAAAAGGCAATTGTGAAACTGCTCGTTAATAGGGATGACGTCGACCCCAACTCGGAGGATAACGACGGTCACACACCTCTGTGGTGGGCAAAAGAGAACAGACACGGAAACGATAAAATGGTGGGGCTGTTCGCCGAGTGGATGGCGGAGGGTAGGGAGGCATAAACGGGAGATCACATCAAGAGGTACTATGACAATCACAACATACCTACCACCGCCAGCAAAAAATATCAAGACTACAGTGACAAGACTACAGTGATAATGAACAAGTGACAAGTGACAAGTGACAATAGCCTACTGCCACAAACGTAGAAAGAATAACTAGAAGAAGTCTAAACTTCCTAATTCCGAAAGCTCTTTTACACCCCCTATAGTATCAATCGGCGCAGGTATGGAGGTCTTAAAGAAATTGCCTTTTCTTTCACAGCCTCTCAAGGTGAACTACGTCCAATATCCAACCGCTGTAGTTAGGAAAAATAGCTAGAATTACACAGATTCCTAATTTCCAAAGGTTTCTTTTTAAGCTCCCTATCACCTACCCACACCCCTATAGTATTGAGTCGGCGCGAGTAGGTCCCGGTCCAAAAAACAATCTTCCTTCACTCCATCCCTCGCTATCAACTTCAATTGAAAGGAAAATATCAAAATATAGCATTGTTTGGAAGTAAACGGGGTCACACCAAAATTACTAGACAAGGACAACCATTAACATCGCAGCCGCCACAAATTATGACTACAGGACACTGCCAGCGAGGAATGCCCATTAGAATTTTATAACAGTAAAGGCAGAAATGTAGTAACGGTAGGGCTATAAGTGACAGCACCAATATAGTGTGGTAACAAGACGATACTAATAGCAGTAAACACTACATAGCAGAATAATAATTACACCCATGCAAGCTCCCGACAATTAGGGATAGCAACAGATGACTCGTGGCAACTACTAGAAATAGAAATACTACACTAGCCCCTTTATATTCCTTGAGCTATGGAACAACGTGCTTCCTCCCTTCACTTATATCCGTACCGAAAGGGGCGTTTTCCACGTAGTTTCAGCGGGTTAAGAATGTAAGTGGGAATAGAATCATACATGCTTATGAAACCACTCCTATATCCAGTCTTCCTGTTATATACCAAGGCCGCATCCCCCGTTTCCAAATCCCAAACAGCTATAGGACCCACTGAACATATCCAGATACGACTTACACAAGCTGCCTCGCTAGATAATAAGACCTTTAGTAAGGAGAGAAACGCCAACGAATATATCGTCGTGGATGTGCGAGCCGATTTCACTGCCACTTCAGCAGTCTTTTGGAAAGGGGACTTTCGCAGAGTCATAGGACCGAAGGACTTTACTATTCACTGACTTGATAAAGAATCAGTACCGATAACCCCCCCCTCCCTACTAACGACCATAAGACCTAAGACCACTCAACACTTTAAACCAACCCCCCCAGCCCCCCCAGCTCAAGCACCCACTCCCCACCCCGCATAAACAGCCTACTAGCGAGTCCACCAACTACCAATCAATCAACACCCAGCCCTCCACCTCTAGCAGCGTCATTACACTAAGCAGGGAGTAAAACTACAAGTCCGCTTTTCGCTAGCTACATATGGTGATGGCTGCTGTACCCGTGAATACTCCAAACTGTTGCTATGGGGGGCTCTAAGTGGTGCTTTGTTTTGGTGTAGAGATGTGAGTGGGATGTTGCTGTCTAGGGGGTTCTTGCTGTGGGAGGCTGTCGGGGTTGATCTGGGGAGTTAGAACGGGGGGGAGGGGGTTATCATGCGTGTACTACGGTGGGATTTACTCTCTAGTCGTCTGCTTACTGCGTCTACACGCCGGTGGGACTAACGTCTGTTTATACTTCTCTGTTCCTGTTGTGTAGTCACCGAGTAGACTACGCTGTGGAGATAGTAGATATCTACTCCATAGTACTTAAATCTCCTTACACCCACCACACATATAAATATCTATCCCCCGCCAGCGATGATGAGATCTCTTCTAGTCTTGAGGTAACTAAACGAGCAAGGCGGAGGACGCATTATATAGGAAGTACACGAAGATAGCAGGGCAGGGGCAGGGGGGGGGGGATGAAGATACCACTCTTCTTTCGGCGCTTCATTGTGGTTCTTAAAAGGGGTATGTTACGTAGGAGGAGGTGGGGGGAGGGTGGTTGGAGTACTCACTTGCTTACTTACTTGCTTACTTATAATGGTTAATTGGTTGGTTAATGGGTTATGAAGTAGGAAGGATGAACTGGAAAGTTAAGTTAAGGCATGTCAAGTTAAGTCAAGTCAAGTCAAGTCAAATTCAATAAAAGATTCCTAACTTCCTAACCCCTAAATCTCATTTTACACTCCCCCTCCCCGCCCTCCCCATCCCCTTTCTACACACACCCTCCACAAACCCTCTACTCTCAAGAAAACAAATATCAAATTAACATATTGTTAAGAAAAAAATCGAGATAGAAATAGAAATGGATATAAAAAGAAGCAAAACTAAACTAGCTAGCTAAAATAAGATAGATATATCAAACTCAAAACTCAAAACAAAATACACTTCAACTAACAAAAAAACAAGGAGATCTGAATACAGCAACGATGCCACCCTTCGGCGCTAAAATAACTAAAAGAACAGCTCAACTCAAGGAGCAGGAAGAAATTACAAAACAAGGAAAAGACAAGTTGCATAGACGCCCAAGACGCCCTTTTCTCCCTTCCTCAGCCACACACACACA